>JAMQMW010002300.1:0-27430 GCA_024115155.1 Thelonectria blattea
GGTGTACCTGCGAACTCGGCACAAGAGTCACAGCCCCGAAGCCCTTGATGATACTTGCTGACTTTTCGTAGATTAAGCGAGTATAAAAAAGCTTTATTCGTTGCTACTTCCCGTATTGTGTTAAATGAACTTGCAACGCACACTAAACAAAATCGATTCTCTATTCGTAATGAACTTTGCTACTCCTCAGTATTTTCTGCCTCACCCCCAACCTCTTCGTCCAACCATTCTTCGTCATAGCTTGCTCTCTCATCACCATCCGCAACCTCTCTCCGCGCAACCTCTTCATTCTTCCCCTCCAATTCCAAGGCTCTCTTCTTCTTCGAGTAGCCTTGGTAGTTCCACTTGGAGGTGCTCCAATCCACGTTTGGGTCCCAGTTCTCAAACTGTGCCTTCTTATACGTTCTAGCATCCTTGGTCATGTGGTAGATGTGCTTCTTCTTGGAGTCGTTGTCACAGTCGCATTGGGCCCCGTAAGGATTGTGATGGTAATTCTCGGGCCAGTTGGGCTTGCAGTTGCATGCTGGGCTGGGAGCAGAGTCAGTTTGTCACCCTTTAGGCGTTCTTTCTATCATCAGAGAAGAGGGCAAGGACAAACCTCGCGGCAGGGTCCCAGTTATACGGCTCGATCCAGCCTTGTCTGGTGCCCAGCTTGGTCATCAAGTTTGACATGTGTCCTCCCTGCGTATGGTACGCGGTATCGTGCCCAATCAAGGAGGCGCCCCTGCCGCCCTCTTCCGCTCCTGCGGGAGGGTATTCATCCGGGGTCGTATAGGCAGCACCCAAGACCTGCGTGCCAAGTACGAGCCTCCTGGCGGCATCGAAGATCTTGTGTCTGTAGCCGCTGTTGCTTCGGTTTTCTCTCTTCTTCTTATTGGTCCCGACACCCGTTCCTATGGGGGTGCTTTTCCTCTTCATTAGCTGCTAGGACTGCGTGTCTTCGAGATGGAATGCTTGCATGTAGTTTGACCGCCCGAGGCAGTAATAGTAGTAGCACATGTTCTGACAGCCCATGGGGTCGCCCTGGCAGTTGTACGTCATGTGCACTCCGGTCGTGCCCGGCTCGGGGGAGTTATTCCCCGCAGAGACGGGACTAGGACCAATGTGTAGGAGGCTCGCGCCAAGAGAAAGGACAAACAACTGCGGCTTCATGATGCAAAGAGAGGACGAGGGTGGACTGGAAGCTGAGGTGGCGCAGATTGAATGGTGTGTGATGGGATGGTCTATCAGAAGCCAAGAAGACATGGTCTAGTCTTATATAACTGGATTCTAGATGTCGTGGACGTGGTATTGCTTTCCCTTGTACACCTCGGAGACATCTCATAGCCCAGAGTATCTCTCAATGGCGCGGCATTAAAGTGGCGAGAGGAGCACAGCCGCCGCACACGATGGAATGGAATTAAAGGACTGGAAAAGGATTGCGCCTAATAGGATCGTATTAAGAGTCACCATTATTTTTCAGGAGAATCTCGTGAGCCGCTCAAATAACGTCTGATAAACATATTGCGGTGGGAGTTGGGAGGCGCTTCCGGAGGAGAATAGGTGGAAATACTATAGAAGGATTGAGATAACATGCCCTGCGCCCGTTAAAACTCGGGTATTTTGTCTATACCTAACCGGAAAGTTTCAGGGCGGAAACCATATCGGAGGAATAGTTGCGTGATAGGTGCAGGCGGGCGGGTATAGTTGGGGGCTGTTGGTTTGGATGGCCGGGTTCATAGCCTCTTCTCAGACCAATAACAAGAAATGAAAATTGTGTACCTGCCTTGTTTAGGTATTATTCCCGTTGATGGGATCCAAGTCGGCCTTGAGCCAACACAATCCGCCACCATAACGGCACAGTATACGCCACGTCCGCCGACCGCGTTGGCCGGAAGTTGTTGGCCAGGTAGTTATGCAGCGCTCAGGAACACGAATTGGGGCTATGTGTTTCAAATGCATATGAAAGGATGAAGATGGGATTGTCACGCAAGGTTGTAAGTCTTTGGACTAGTTTGGTTCATCGAGTCATGGATTCCGTCCCTGAGGAGGCTTGTTCGTCCACTATTTAACCAGCCGAGGGCATCGACGATGCGGATGAACCAAGAAACACACTTCTCATACTCTTCAACACTCAGTCTCAATCTCAAGTCTCCAGTCATCATGAAGCTCCTCGTCATCTCGTTTTCCTTCATAGCTCTGGCTGCGGCAAACCCTCTGTCTTCGCCCGCAGTTTCGCCCGTTTCCGCCTCGACGGTCTCTACCCCGTCGGCCACTCCCACGCCTCAATCAGGTAGCAACTCTACCTTTCGCGTCCTATCATCCTCTTCATACAACATCGACTGCGGTCCCGGAAACGGCGTCTGGATCCCGGGCACCACCTACCGCAGCCTCGTTTACGAGTTCTGTCTGGGCGCCGAGGGGACAGACATCTCGGACGGATACAGCCAGTCCGATACGTACCTAGCGACGCTGAGCCCTCAGGGCAAACAGACGACGGGAGACGATGGCAAAGTGATTTGTGCGGTTTCCATTTTCCTATTTAGCCGCCGTGCATTGATGAACTGACCAGGTCACAGTCGCCATCAAGAACGATGGGGAAACGCCTGCATATCATGTCGATTATTGGTCCGACGACTGCGCCGACCAGATGATGGCTCTGCTTGACGATGATTGTTACGGCAAGAAGGGCGATAGCAAGGGAGGCAAGAATAAGGTGGGAAGCATTACTTTTGAGGCTACTGTGAAGAAGGGCGATACGTGGTCGTGATAGATGCCGAGAAGTTACGTAGAGATCAGTCGACTTATAGGTACGAATTAGCGCCTATGATTCACGATGGCTTTAAAGGAATTAGGCAGATGCAGGGATGAAATGCAGGCCCGTGGGGACCTGCATCTGATTCCTTCCGGCGTTAGGCCGATGTTGTGTTTATATTTCAGCTGCTTCCTTCAAACCAACACTTCCACCTCGATTCTTTCTCGTATTCGATATGTGCCGCTGTATTTCATAAATTCTCCTCCTTCATTCACCATGTCCGACGCATCGTATTATCCCATTTTCGTCACGGCCAATGTGCCCATCGAAGTGCGTGCACTATCGCCCCCCCGCGCCTCTAGTCTCTAACCTCGATAGGTCGTCAACTCGGTGCTTCAGGCTGCAAGCGTGGAGGAAATCTCCGAGGGTGAGCCAGTCGGAAACGTCTGGAGCTTGATCCGACGACGAGACCAAGACGCCTTCCAGAAGCCCACCAACGCGCCCGTCGACGCCTTCGAGTCGGGCTTCATCGGAGCAACCCCCGAGGAGCTGCAGGAGTTTGTCGCGGGCCGCTTCGGCCCGGAAGGCGCCGGCAAGGCATCGGATGGCGAGAGCTCCGCCAATCACATCTCGGGAGACTCGTTTGCCATCATCGACGAGCGCACCGTTACCGACAAGACGATCCGGTATTGGACAATGGATGCGGTGTCCAGCATCGAAGAGGCCTCCATCCGGGTGACTTGGGATCGAGGATCCGACGAGGACAGGCTTCTGGCGCGGTACGTCGAGTGCGAGGATTTGTCCCACGAGGAGTTGGTCGCGCTGGCGAGGAGGGCCACGCCCGAGGGAGAGGCTTTGGACGAGGACGACGAGGATGCTTTGAAGGAGCGGGTGGATGAGTGGTTCGGCAAGGAAGACACAGAGCCGGAGGACAAGTGGTTCGAGTTCACGTTGAGCGTGCCAAAGGCTGTTCTGTCCACGTGTGGCATCTGGCACAAGGGGGTCGCCTACTTGTTGACTGAGCGCCACCTGTTCGACACGAATGGTGTTCTTAATTAGGAGCTGAATGAGGAAATAGATAAGTGTAGTGTGGTATGGGAGTGCAGCTGTTCTTAAGCAGAGACGCTAGGAATTACGGCAGAATCTTCATGTTACCTGCCTATGTATCTAGGTAGCGAGCTCGCTCGGCCGAGTACCAGACGGCAGAGTGAGCCGTCGATTCAAGGAACCTCAAGCTCCTATGGAGACTTAAACTTCGCATAGTTAATGCTCTGTCTATACATCTAAATGTGTTTCTTGTAGAATTTGATGGGTTATGTGTTTGTATTCTTTCATCAATAAACACTCATACTATATGTAAACCCGCCTCTAATCACGGCAAGGTCGCCACCTCGAGTTAATATTATGTCCTTTTGCGCCAAGGCACAAACAATATCTCTCCTACCCGCGAACCAATCGTACGGGACGAAAAAGTGCCGAACGATGTCGGCTGGGGTAGAGCCTGCTGCGGCCTCGCCGAGATCAACGGAACAGACCCAGGAGGAACGATCTAAGAAGACTAGGTTGCCCGGCTCGGCGATTCCAATCACATGGGCAACAGTATTATCAAACGCCATGATTCGGGAATGGAGGGGAGTGACGGGCGTTTCTGGGCTCTTCCCCGCACTGGTGGGTTCCCCGAGTCGAGGAGAGGCGACATCGTCACTCTTGAGAGTGTGGTTATCCACGTCGAACAGGGCGATGCCGTTTGTATTTGTCGAATCGTCTTGATTCCACAGCTCAATCATGAGTCTCTGGTTTTGTCTGAGGGAACAGAGCGTGGCGTTTCTGAGCTGTGCAACGTCGTCATCCGTCGATAATGAAAAAGATGCAACTTCGGACCAGTCAGCCCAGCCGTAGATGCGCACCTTGACTCGGTCGACGCATATCAGGTGTTGAGAAGACTGTGGGTGCGAGACCCATTTCCGCATGTCCGGGACGTTTGGCCATGGCCGCTCCTTCTCGTGCTCGCCGTCGTTCAGCCTGAACATGTGGTCAGATTCGTGAGTCGATACCACAAACTTGGCCGCAAGGTCTCCCACCAGCACATCCATGATGGCCTGGTCGGACTCAAGACGAGACTTGAACAGCGGCGGCACGTCCTCTGACCATCCTCTGTCCGACGACTTTGTAACTCTGTGCATGAAGATGGCATTGGAGCCATCAATGCTCAAGAGGGCGTCTATCCCACGACACCATGCTACCACGCGGACAGGCAACTTGTGGCGATAGAGCGTACGCAATGGTGCTGCCGTCTGGCGGCTGTACAACACAACCGACCCGTCATCCTTGCCGCAAAAGATGACCTCGGCCGTGGGATGCACCGCAATGGCACTAATCTTGGCCTTGACATCGAGAGACACAGTCTCGACGACGGACGTCGAAGTTGCCCCGCTACTATCGTCGCTCAGGGAATCTCGCAACAGGCCTTCGGGCTCCCAGACGGTGCACTGCGCGCCTCGGATGTCGGCGAGCCGGAGACTATCTCTGGCGAAGCCCAGCTGCTTGATGTACGAGTTTGCAGATTTGACACGGTACAAGAGCTTGAGCGTGTCAAACTCGTACACGTGGATGATGCCGTTTGCGCAACCCGCCGCGAGGAGACGTCCGTTCGGGCTCGGAGCGAGGGTTTGGCAGTTTGCGCGGAAGCATTCGACTTGCTGGTCGGAGAAGGGGTCCAGCAGGGCCAGATCGCCGTCCAGGTAGGCAACGGCGAGAAGGTCGATGTTCGGGTTCGGGTTGAAAGTGAGGGCGACGACGCGGTGGGTGCTTGTTTCTCCGCTCGAGTGCTTCTTCCCGCAACTTCCGATGAAGGCGTCCTCTTCCATATCCCACAAGATTATAGGTTGGCCGTTGTACGCGACGGCAAGTATGCCGTGGTTGACGGAGAAGGTGAATGCGCAAGGGGGTTGGCGTGGTTGTGCGTTACTAGATTCCGGTGCATTGCTCCATGACCTCCGAGTTGGTTCGGTCTGGTCGTTGTCCCCTAGATCCCACGACGCCAGGTAGTTCTTGCGGCTTGCGACTAGAAGGGTATCTCCATCAAAGTCCATCGCAAGCGGTCCAGGAGGGCTCTCCAACGTGCGAACCAACTGGCCACTTCTCGTGCTCCAGACTTTCACCATCTTCATTCCACAAGTCGCTACGACACGGGTTTTGCTCTTGAAAGCAATGAGCTTGACAACTTCCCCATGATTCAAGACTTTGTGCTCCTGGTAGGATTTGGCATTGTACAACGCAACGGACCCCGATGTGAGACCAACGGCCAGGAAATCTTCCCCATAGCACAAGGCGCTTGCTTGGCCGTGACGAAAGTCAAGGCACAGCAGCCTGTCATCCCATTGATGGCTCGAAGCACCGAGCACCGCAAGTCTCCGAGCCGGGCCGGTAGTGTTGTATATCATGGAGCCGGTTGGGCAAAACGGAGGAATGAGCGAGTATATCACCGACGGGGATGCCGTCAGAGCATTTGCGAACATGGCAGGAATTCGCGCCAGATCTGTCGTCCACTGTCGTAGAGCCCGAATCCGAGGATCCAGGGGCGAGCGTTCGATGGCGCACGCATTGAGGTAGGTTTTGAGATGTTTCGAGGTGCGGATGAGCTGGTTGAGGTTCCGGGAGTCGGCCATGGCTTCGATCCAAGTGAGGACGTTGGACTTGAAGAACTTTTCGACAAGCTGGAACGTCTCTGCCACCAACGGATTCGCCTTGGAGAGGTGATATGAGTAGGCCATGTTTGCGTAGACGGCAAAACCCGTCCACGCTGATGAGGGGCTTGCCGAGGAACGGCGCCGATCTGTCCGCGGAGGCTTCATTTCCTCCCTCACAAGATACAAGAGACACACCTGTGCCATTCGCGCGTGGGCTTTTGCTTTGTTGATGGAGAATTCAGAGTCTGACTCGGCCCCGAGGAGGAATTCCCTGGCCGTTTCGTGCACCATTTGAACCCTCTCGAACTTGTCCACAAGGACCAACTGACCGCACAGGGCGGTGATGCTCTCTTTCAATCTTGGGAACGAGTCTTCGATATCCGAGCTCAGAGCGCCGTTCAGTTCGCTGATCGTCATGGGCCGCATCGCACACGTTGACCAGGTCAGGATGGCTTTGGCGAGCCGTTTCCCCCGCATGGCCTGAGACATGGTGGCCAAGGTCCGCCTGTACAAGGACTCCATGCCTCTCGGGACGTCTTCGAGAATCTGGTGGATCTCGCTCTTGCTGTGGCAGCGCGCGAGCTCCTTGAGGACCAAGATTGTCCACAAGAAGGATCCTTTGGATTTGCTCAGAATCGTCTCGGCCAGGCGCGCTCGGTCATCCGGTCCCACGACTTGCAGCGACTGAGTGCTCTTTTCGATCAAGAGGCCGAGATCCGCCTGCGTGTCTGCTGTCGAGATTGAGAAAGACTGCACCAACCCGGGTGGGAGGCCCGAGAAGGCTTGATCCAGGTCAGCCGTATCCCGGCTCGTGATGAGGATTCGGAGAGGCACCGAGCCGTCAATTTTGGAGACAATGGCATCGAACAACATAGACACGCTGGAGCACTCGTCGAGCGCATCGATGACCCAGTAATGACGAGTCATTGTAGACCGGAAAACGCCAGACAAGAAGAGGATCCTCCAGAGGGTGCGTTCGTCGACCTGGTCCAGCCGAATACCATCTGCCTGCATTTCCAGAATGGCCTCGCCGACTTCGGCGTTGCAAGCGGCCATTTGAAAGGCTAGAGATCGGAGGCAACGACCAAGGCCCGACTTTGACTTGTCTCCATGCTTGAAGAAGAAGTAGCTGCAATCCCGGCCAGAGTCCCGAAGCTGGTTGATGACGTATCCGGCGAGAACGGATTTGCCGGCCGCTGGCTTGCCCTTGATCCAGAGCGTCCTGCCATTCGCCGATTCTCCATCCCTCCATGCGACATATGTCGGCTTGGTCGAAACCCATTGGCATGAGTCCGGCATTCGAGCCTCGGAGACACTGAGAAGATCGTCGTCCAAAACGTCCGAGACGTCCAAATACTTCTTGAGCTCCTTCATCCTGTCGCGTTTCTCCTTCAAGATCCTTTCGGGAATTTCCGCCGCGATCTTGCCTACAGTCGAAGCAAGCGCGTTCCGTAAGAGGACGTAATTGGCATCCAGAGGCGTCTCGAACTTGCATATCGAGCGATGATCGGCAGTCATTGGCATCTGATTCTCTCCGGGGTACCCCAGGATAGCCGACTCGCAGTCGACAATTGGTGAGCTGAAGTGCTTCATAATCTGCGTCTCGTAGAAGGACCAAAGCTCGAGGTTTGAAGAAACGTGCCGAAACCCGTCGTTGATGACCTGGACGGCCCCCGAGTTTCGTTCCAAATCAGCAACGTAGGCGCGATCGTAGGCGATTCTGAGAATGTTCTTCAACAGCTTTGCCGAGTCGGCACCGCGATGCGGGGTGGCGAGGAAATAGAATGCTGCGAATCGACTCGCCAGTCCCCTGTGCGAAGCATCTTGACTTGCCAGAATGTATGCCTTCTTTATCGCCAGACCCCCCATGCTATGGCCAATGGCGACGATGTAGGTCTTGGACTCGGCAATGTCTGGCGACGTGCTGATGGCTCCCAGGAGCGACTTCCCGATGTGGTGTATATTCAAGCAGTCCTCCCTGCCCTTGAGGTAGTCCGAGTCGTATCCGTAACTGTGTATTCGCACGTTTTTGAAGTCTGGGTCCTCGGGAAGCCAATCCTGGGGCCAGAAACGCGACCCTTCCGGCGTCGTCTTGCTCCATGTTTTCCTCGAATTGCCACCCAAGCCGTGGACGAATATGAAGTCGATTTGCGGTTCCGACGGAGAGTAGAGAAGGCTCAGCCCAAGCGGGCCTCTGGGGTTGGTCGCGTTATCGAGCGTGGCGATGGACGTCCTGGAAAGGGCTCGAGAGAGGGAAAATGTCTTGGAGCTGCTTTTGATCGAGGCTAGGCTCCGAGAGGGTCTGGATTCGGGCAAGTCGGACGTGGTTCGCCGTTGCTTTCGAAAGAACTGAGACACGGGACCGCAAAGTTAGCGAGACATATTCGTAAAACAGGGCTCAAAGCGCGACGAGGCCTAACCATGATGCTGTGACCCGCGAGTGCGGGCGAGGTGAAACTCGAGGCTGGATGTCATTTGTCTCGTGGCGCTGGCTCTCGCGTATCCTCAGCGGTAACGCTCGCCCTGAGATGGGTTCATGTCGTCACCAAGGGAACGCTCGAGATCGAATGAGATTGAAGAAGACGTTGGCTGTTCCTCTTGCGAGTCGAGCCGCTGGATAGAGTGCGTACGACGTTTGGATACAGGGCCAACGGAACCAGCCCAATACTCCCCCCTGCACCACCAATCAGGGGGTTGCCTCTGCCGCCCGCTGGAAGATCCATTCTTAAACGAACCGATGGTTCCGATGCCGACGGGAGAAGTGATAAGTGAGCATCAATCGCCTCGTAAACAGAATTGGCGCACACCACTCGACTTCAATCTGAACAATTCCCCCAGGACTGAAGATATCATCGGATCGACACATCCAGACAACTTAAATTCCCTTCGCCATGGGTTCTTATTCGGAACCGCCATACCCGACTTTCGCCGTGGGCGACCACGAGGCCTTCATGGACTTCGCCCTCGTCCAGGCGCAAAAGTCGCCCCCAGCCGGCAACAAGTTCTGCGTTGGAGCCGTCCTCGTCGACGCCGACAAAGGACAAGTCCTGTCTACGGGATACTCGCTCGAGTACCCGCGAGACTACAAGCAAGACCCGGGCACGACTCACGCCGAGCAGTGCTGCTTCATCAAGATTGCCGACAAGCACAACCTCCCGGAAGAACGCATCCACGAGGTGCTCCCCCCCAATACGGTGCTGTACACCACCATGGAGCCTTGCAACGAGAGGCTCAGCGGCAACATGACCTGCGCGACTAGGATCCTGAGGCTTAAGGGCGCCGTCAAGACGGTCTACGTGGGAATCAAGGAGCCCGGCACCTTTATCGCCAACAACGATGGGCAGAAGCGGCTTGAAGCTAATGGCGTTGAGATTGTGTTTCCCGTCGAACACTGGAAGGAAAAGATTACAGCCATCTCCATGGCGGGACATTGAAGGCCAGGAATAGACGGGCGTCCGTAATGAATGCAGAAACCATTGCAGCAGGATTGAAGCAGAACCCGATTGGCCGCTCATGTGCGGTACCAACCGCCCGCCACACGCAGCGGCCCGGCGGCAAGACACGGCCCGTAGCAACCAGCAAACAAGCTAGAGCCCCTGCGGCATTTTCCAGCCCCCCCTCAGGGCGCTTCGCATCTATTCGTGGCACTTAGTGTGACTTTGTTGGTGATAGTAAAGCCCCTAGCTGCCTTTACAACCGGCTCTCCAACATAATCTTCCCAAGCCTGCACTGCTCATGTCCATTATCTTGTTTGCAAATTCCCTTCTTCAGAACCGACAATGAACTACGCTGGTGCGAATGGTTTGGAATTTGGGGCGGGCAACACCCGAGTCGACCCAGCCGTCCTGAAAGGCAAGTACATGTAACTTGGGCCCTTCTCCCCGAGCCAATTCACGGGATATTCCCAATATTAACTGCACAAAGAACTCCCCAGAGGATGCACGATTACATCCACCGAGAACCATGGCGTCAGCTTCTGGGCGCGGACTGGCCGCATCGATGTCTCCCTCCCCGACGGAGCACAGCATTCCTTCTTCATCAAGGTCGTCTCCAAGGAACTCGGTCTCAACATGACCAAGGGCGAATTTGCGTCCATGACCGCAGCCTACAAGGTCCTCCCGGAATTCGTCCCCAAGCCCATCGCGCGCGGCACCTATACGACCATCCCAGACACCCACTTCTTCCTCTGCGAGTTCCGCGACATGACGGACGACATGCCCGAGCCTCACCAGTTCGCCGCCCTGCTATCGAAGCTGCACCAGAGGAGCGTCTCGCCCACTGGCAAGTTCGGTTTTTCCATCACCACCTTCGCCGGCAACCTACCCCAGTACGTAGGTTGGGAGGACAGTTGGGAGACCTTCTTCGCCAAGAGCATGCGGCAGGCGCTCGACTTCGAGATCGAGAGGAAAGGGCCCAGCGAAGAACTGGATGTTCTCTCCCGGGCCTTGTTCGACAAGGTCATCCCGAGGCTGCTCAGACCTCTCGAGAGCGGCGGCAGAACCGTGAAGCCCTCGCTTGTTCACGGCGATCTCTGGTTCGCAAACGCAGGTATCGATGTGGATGGTGGTCAGCCTCTTGTCTTTGACGCTTGCTGCTTTTTTGCACACAACGAATGTGAGTTCAACTCCCATGACGATCCATGCAAGAAATTTTAGTTAACAAACCTGGAGACGAGTTTGGGCAGTGGCGACCATCGTGCAACAGGTTCGGTGACGAGTATATTGCTGCGTACAACTCATTCGTTCAGATTTCGCCTCCCGAGGAGGACTTTGAGGGTCGCCTGGATCTCTACAGATTGTAAGACTCCAGCTTTATTCATCCGCTTCGGATAGACTCGACTAACAACGAGGTAGGAGGTTCGACACCCATGTGTCAGCGCTCTTTCTCGACAACGAAACTCTCCGCACACAGTGAGGCTGCGTTCCGTTCCCATCTTTTACCGTGGCTAACCATCTCGGAAGGGTTATTGACGTCATGAGAGACTTGGTGCAGAGATATGGCCAGGCCTAGTGATGTCTGGTCACTGCGTCACAATCAAATCTTGGGTATTGCTGGGTGACAATTCGTCAAAGGAGCGGGATATTGCAATCTGATTTAGAAGTGTATTGCATCTCTGGAACACAATGTGTCAATGATGAAGATTTACGTCAAGGATAATGAAGCATCAAATATAGGTATAATTCACGGATACTCTGGGAGTTTACTAAGGGCCCAAGATTCAGGAGACTTGGGGTTCATAGATTCATTTCTCATTGATACTGGCCTGGCAAACAATATGTGCGACATCTGGACTGTGGCTAACCTGGAAGCCTACTGGATCAAACATGACTCTGCGGGGAAGCTGTGTGAGGCTGAGCACGTCTAGGAAGCGCCACCACTGAGCCAAGCCTTCCAGCTCCCTCGTCCTCGACTCCTCGCTCGTTTCTGTATCATCATCAGGAAATCTACTCCCACTCATTCTCGCTAGACTTCCCCCCATGGCCCAGATCAAACCGAACGAGAGCGTCCGCTACGAAGACGAAGTACCCGACGACACCGTCCTTCCCCTCCATCAGCTCTGTCCCCAATGCTTACGCTTCCAAAACAAATCCCGCATTCTTTCCGATTTCCACCATGCTAAGCCCGTGATACGTGGAGCAGAAGAGGACTTCATCTTGGGCTCCATTCAGGGAGTAAAGGACGGCTATCTTTCTGGTTGTCACCTCTGCGCTCTGGTCTGGGAGCATGCGGGGGGTTATCTCATGGATCCGAGTAAGCCGAGAATCCGTACAGCAGAGGTTGTTCTACATCTGCAAGCGAGAAACAAGGCGATTGAGGACCGTTCAGCAAGTTTGTGGAAGGTGATGCAGGATTTCTGGTGGAGGCTGTATCCCCCCAGCATGTAGGTTTGACCAGCGTACCTGATGCAACAGGTGGTTGACAGGAATTAGAGGAGAAGCCGGGTTCATCGACGCATGGATCCCAGCAGTAAAGGAATTCAAAAATTATGGCGGCTTCATAAGCCGACTATACATCTACCAATCGACCAGTAAGTCAAGTTCATGTAATGCCAACATAAACTTGCTAATAGATATCAGGCCCAAACGTCAACCAGATATCAGTCAAGGATGAACCCGAGCCCATTTCATCAAAACATGAACTGAAGCTTTCTTATATCAAGGAAAAACATCGAGAATGTTCCGAGTACCACAGCAAGTGCAAAAAGTTCCCTCAGCTGGTCTCCCCAAATGGGCAAATGCCCTCACGAGTCGTCGACGTACAAGGTGACAAGGTCAGACTGGAGTGCAATGTTAATCCCCAGATCGAGTATACCACCCTCAGCCACATGTGGGGTCTAGACAAGACCATCAAGCTAGAACAAAACGTCCTGGAAGCCTTCAAAGTCGAGATACCAGATTCGAAACTGCCGACCAAGTACCTGGAAGCAATCCGCGTCACCAAGGCCCTGGGATTTCGATACATCTGGATAGATTCGCTCTGCATCATCCAAGATTCGAAACAAGACTGGGAAACCGAGAGCGTCAAGATGGCATCCGTCTACGGTAGGACGAGCTGCAACATCTCGTACGTGTATCCTCCTTCGGACGACACGAGCAAGAAACATGTCCGCGACCCTAGGATTCGTCTTCCTTGTCGGTTATTACCACCAGGTCCTACCAGGGACACCTCGCTCATCGTCCAGAGCACGGAGCCACCGCTGAGGAGGCAATGGTCCGCGAGATCGTCCAAGCTGAGCTGGCCGCTGCTCTCTCGAGCGTGGGTATTCCAAGAACGCCTCCTGTGTCCGCGAAACATCTACTACGGATCAGACATTCTCTTCTGGGAGTGCTGCGAGACCCTTGAGGACGAGTTTTGGGGGCCCGTGGTCCTGACCGAAGGCACAAAAGCCGACTTTTACACAGTCTTCTCCGGCGACAGTTCTGATGGGGGATGGTACGACACCTTTATCGGACAGTGGTTCACGCTCGTTCAGGGGTATCGGCTGAACAACTTGACCAAAGAGACGGATCGGGGCGTCGCCTTTGCGGGCATCGCTCAAGCCATCCAGAACCAGGCTCAACTGACCTACTTGGCTGGCGTCTGGAGGGAGTTTGGCGAACTGGGGCTTGTTTGGCATCTTGAGCCGCTCAGGCACGGGAGCGCGGAGTATGCGGCGTTTTGTCGTCGAAAGAAGGAGATGGACGTTGGAGCTCCCAGTTGGTCGTGGTTTTCGGTACCAACCATGGATGATGCGACGACCCAAGTCGACACTGTGTACTCCTTTCTCTGCAGCGAACTGCACGCCCGGTCTTCTCTGGCGATATACAAAGCCCGCATCGTCTCGTTCCACCACCCGAGGTACGTCTCTTCAGATCCCAGCATCTTGCTCCGAGATTTCAAGGGAATGTCTATTACTCTCCGAGCGATCCGGATCTGGTGCACGCTGAAGTGGGACGAAGAAGTTCTTCGGGTGCTTCCCCTAGGACAGCTTGCTCTGGGGGCTACGCGCTGGACCGATGCTTGGGAGGCCATGAGCTACTACCACGACGACTTGACCTTGGAGCCGGGATCGGAGCTTCCTGCGGAGGTGTGCATGGTGGTGACGATGTTGAATGCTTGGACGATGCAGGGTGGGAAGGAAGTCAAGTATGAGGCCACTTCACGAAAGGGTAAAAGTCCTGGGTGGCAGTATGCCGGACTGGTTGTGGTTCCGGCTGCTGATGGCCAGAACTGGAAACGGATTGGGGCTTTCATGTTTACGAATGAGTCGAGGGAGGAAACTCAGGAGTTCCAGGTGCCATTTGATTGGGAGGATGGGCAAGAGGATGTTGTTCTAGTATAGTCTCTATGGCCGGTCGTTGGGTTTATTGGTTCTCACTTTCTCATTTGCTTTCAGTCCTTCATATAAGGTATTTAGGATCCAGTTGAACGATCTACACATCGCAGGTCTGAGCGACTCTGATGCAATACCGTCTTCAGTTGATGCCAACATATTTGTTTACTTAATGAGCACCAGTTAGAATACCTATATTCCAGTCCTTTTTGAATCCTTTTTTTACAAGTAGAGAGTCTAGCCCTTCATCAATAGTTACTAGTACAAGATATCCCATAATCGCCATTCCACAATCAGTCATGCTTCTCGAATATATGAAAGCACCTCTGTAATCCCGTCTCTGAACAGAAACTCGCCATACGCCTCATGAAACCGAAACATAAAGCCCGGTCCCAGAGGCTTGTCGACCTTCGGGTTGCAAGCCGTACTGTGGTAGTGTATTTGCACCGTCTCGTCGTCGCTGGCGCCCTTTGATCTCACGACGGAAAACCGATGGGCGCCGGCGAATCCCACCTGATCGCTGCCGAAACCAAAGTCTATGTAACTCTCGGTTGCTTTTCCCGCTTTTCGGTCGTCTACTGAAGCTAATTGCACATCGAGGACTTGGAAGACTCCGTATAAGATTGAGTGCAGAGGTGGTAGTGTCGTGTTGGACAATTGCTCCTTCCACCAAATTGGAGCAGGAGGTGTTTCCGGAATCTCAGCTTCTATGATAAGGGTCAATTCTGGGGTATCTCGACATTGTGATGGCGGCAATTCTCACGGCTGAAGTAAACGAGATTTAGCCCAAGGGTCTGAAGCGTCGTCCTCTCTGGACTAATCACAACTCCCCCAAAGAACCCCTTCACGAATTGCGTCAGCAGCAGCTCGTCCGACACGTCTTTATGTCGGGAAGGAATATCGACGGTAATGAATCGCGAGTCTCCCTTGGCTGGATGGTTTTTTGCATTGACGATTTTGCTGATGGTGGGCGACTGTCGAAAAGCATCTGGGATTTTTTCGAATCGTTGGATGCGGGCTGAGTCGGTCGCTCTTGTGCGCCTATACACCAGAAATCCGTAAGTGCCTCCCGCGGCCAGCCCCAAGGAGACGGCGATTTTCCCAGCGGAGAAGCGAGATGCCATTATGAGAGTGAGTGATGACTACGGAACAGGAGCTATAAACCGTGATAAATAGTAATAAAGTCGCTCTTTATTCGCATCCGTTTCGGCTTCTCACACGAAGCTGACCTGCCTCCCGATTCCACCCGCTCGTTCCCTAGTCGATGGATCTCGGTGAATGGATCGTCCAGCGACCATTCCGAGTGCCCCGGAGGAACTCGTTTGGTCGTTTCAAGCCACTCGTGCCGTGACTGGAATAGTTGATGTTGGGTCGGGCTATTATTCTCTCCGTGTCTCGAGTTGTTATGCGTGTGACCTCGATTATGACTCAACTCTGCTCAGGTCAATTGCACTCAGATGCAATTCTCTAATTATGTCGCGATACCAACCACATTCTACCTACGCTTATTACACAATATTATAGCCCAATTCTGGTCCCAGATCCAAAACCCTCCCAATTCACATGGCAGCGTGCCGCAAATATTTCCCACCAACATATCCCTCAGCCGTATCGACAAACAACTTCCTCCCCTTGACATATGCAACCATGAACCCGAACAACTTCCAATTGCCAATCTGCCCCGTGGCCAGCTTCTTCCCCAGCGACACAAAGATCATCTTCTTGTTCATGGGCTGATACGCCACCGTCTCTGCAGCACCAGTCAAGGCCGCATTGAGCGCACCCGCCAGGTAAATGATCTGATTGTCCGTGACGGTGAGCTGCTTGGGTTCAATGTCGCCAATGTCGCCGATGCCCCAGATGTTCTTCGTGCCGACTGCTCGCATGTGTCCGTCTAACTTGACGTTGCCGTCCGCGTCTAATAGGGCGCTGGGGACGAAGGACGTGTTTGTCTTGATGCCGTGGAGGGGCAGGTAAAGGTCGGCCGTGAGGGTAGACCCGTTGGACAAGGAAACCTCGGTTTGTTTCCCCCCAGGCGCCTCTTTGGAGCCTGTCACTCGAACCTTGGTGGCGAGCTTGACGCCGAGACGCTTGAGATCCTTGTCGACGCAGCTGCGAACAGAAGAGAGAGTTCCCTCGAGGGGCATGTCTCCGCTGACGAGGAGGGTGATTTGCTTGTCGGCGCCGTATCTGGCCGCCAATTCACCTGCGACTTCGACACCAGTGGCTCCAGCACCCGCGACGACGATGGACTTTGCGTGCTCGACCTGGTTCTTCAAGCCATGCCACGCGGCGATAGTCTCATCGTGACTCCCAACAGGCTTAAACGGAAGATTGCTCGCCAGCCTCGACCCCGTGGCAATAACCAAGTGATCATACCGTATCCCACGCTCACCCCCGCCATTCAACGAAACATTAACAACATTCCCCTTCGCCTCGATCCCCTCCGCCCTGCCGAGGACAAACTCAAAGTTCTCGGCAACGTACTGGTCGAAGCCAGGCTCGATGGGCAGGAAGAGCTGGTCGTCGGGGATCTCAGCGGGGATGACGCCGCGGGTGGCGGCGACGTTCCAGAAGAAGTGGCTGTTTGGCGAGACGAGGATGACTTTGAGGTTGGAGACTTTGGGGAGGGTGTGTTTGAGGAGTTTGTGGGCGAGGGGGAGGCCTGCCCAGCCTGCGCCGAGGATGACGACGGTTTTTGCCATGTTGATGTTTATGTGAAGGTGGGAGAAGGGGATGGGGAGTTGAGGAGATGATTGGTTTGGGAATTGGAAATGGGCGAGTGTTGTATTTCAAGGCCTTGAATGAAGATTGGAATCGAGCATCAAGGGATGTTGTAGTATCATGTGTACATTGACTTGCTCGTAGTTTGCTACTAAAACTAAGTACACTTGTTAGCGCTCCCTCCGGGGCCGATCTCCCGGTCCAAGATTGACCCTCTCTAGACCGAGCTCCGTGTCCGAGAGCGATGCCCGATGGTCTCCGCGTCAACTCTTCAACTAACTGCTCCCACACTCTTCGACCCATGTCCTACACCGAGATTTCAACTTGTCCGCCTCAAACAAAAGTCTAATCAACCATTGATCCCTTTTCAGGGCAACATACTCTTCCGCACCTACCTATCCATCCCGTCAGTTCCCTCCCCTGAACCCCTGAACCCCTCACCATCGGCATTCACAACCTCCGACCGCCGACATGGCAACAACATCCTCAGACCCCCCCCTCAAAACCTGGAGCTGCGTCATCTGCCGCCGGCGCAAAATCCGCTGCGACCGACGCGACCCCTGCGCAAACTGCATCAAGGCCGGCATCGAATGCCACTATCCCGTCACCGGACGCGTGCCTCGTCGGAGAGCCGACCCGGCGACGTGGACGTCTCCCGCGCAGAAGCAGTCGGAGCTGTTGAGCCGGTTGCGAAGGCTGGAGGCGGTTGTTACCGAGTTGGCTGGGCAGGTTGAGGATGGGCCTAATGCGCCGAGTGTTACGCCGGCAACTGCTCGTAATGGTATTGCTCTAACTGGGAGCACGTCGAGTCCGGAGACTGCCCAATCCGACGTCAGATCAGTGGTGCAATCCGTGAGCTCTGGTAGCGATGCGCAGAGTAAAGTTGCCGGGAGCGAGTTTGATGAAGAATTCGGTCGTTTGGTCGTGGACAAGGACGGAAGTCTACACGTCGGCAATCGCTTCTGGTCCGTCTTTTGCGATGAGGTGAGTTGCCGGAGCTGCCTTATGTTTACATGTACTGACGCCAACAGGTCGATCACATCTTTGAAGCCATGCATGATGTAGCCGATTCTACCAATCAAAACCAATCCAGCGCATCAGAGACATCTTCCACCGCCCCTCGCAGCAACCAAAGCTTCGTCTTTGGCGGAAGCGCGTGCAGTCTCGACACCCTCAACCCGCTCCCCTCGCAAATGCTCTTCATATGGCAAACCTACGTGGACAACGTCGACCCGTTCCTCAAGATCCTCCACGTCCCAAGCATGGGAAAAGTCATCCGAGATCTAAAAGGCCGACCCTTTAGCTCTCTCGGCCCAAACATGGAGTCTTTGCTCTTCGCCATCTGCCTCGCCGCCATCATGTCCATGGACGACGACTCGGTAGTCCTCAACTTTGGCACTCCCAAGAACCAGCTTCTCGCACGATACAGGCTCGGGACCGAACAGGCGCTCGGCCGGGCCGACTTTCTCGTCACCAAGGACCTCGTTGTGGTGCAAGCGTTTGTGGTCTATCTCACTGTGCTGTTCTACCTCGGCGCGAATGGTCTGGCGTGGCCTTTGATAGGGAGTCTGCTGAGAGTCGCAAAGGGTATGCAGCTTCATCGGAAGGACGGCGCGCGGAATTGTGGCCCGTTGGAGGCTGAGTTGCGGCGTCGCGTGTGGTGGCATGTTTGCTTTCTGGATTCCAAGTCGCAGAAGCCGGGCACGCGAGATCTTTCGCTGTCTGAGGCTTCTTTTGACGTTGAATTACCTTTCATTGTCGACGACGCCGATCTCGACCCTTCAGCGACATCGACAATTCCCGTCGCTGCTCGGAGACTGTCGACTCGCATGGTCCCGTGTCTGGTCCGCTGCGGGCTCTGGAGATTGGTGCACTCTTTGCAGGAGCATTCCAGTGAGAGTCTACTGGTCAAACTCCAGATATACAACGACGTCAAGTCCAGAGTCACAACATCATACCTAAGCCACATCCGCCTAAGCGACCCTCTTGAAGCCTGCATCAGAACAATGTGCTCCCTATTCTTCGCCAAAGCCGACCTCGTCATTCACAAATCATCCGCTCTACAAGCCTCCCAAGCCTCTCTCCAAGCAGCCCTCAAAGCCTCCATCACCATCATCACCGACGTCCACTCGCTCACCACGAACCCCGCTTGGTCCCAGTGGCGTTGGCAACTCGCGGGACATGTCCCGTGGCACGCGATTGGCATATTCCTCAGCCAGGCTTGTCGGCAGCCTTGGGGGCCCGAGTCGGAGCAGGTCTGGATCACGACTAAGAGGCTTTTAGATGCGGCGTCGGGGGAGGCGAAGGAGGATAGACTGTGGGGGTCGTTGATGCGGTTGATGGATGAGACGGAGCGACAGAGGGCTGCGCACTTGCAGGGTGAAACTGCAGCGGAGGGGGATGTTCCTTTGATGGTAATTCCTCAGCAAATTGCTAGTCTGCCATACCCGACGGACCAACTCGATGACTTGGCGATTCAAGGACAAGTGAAGGACCTGGTGATACAAGAGCAAGCCAACATCAGCCTCCCCGAACTTGGAGACCCGAGGTCAATCGGCAATGATCAGAACGACGCGTTGCCAACCATCACGACGGAGTACTCTGGAGCCAATATATACGGACCAGTCGATCCTCCGTTGTGGTCTCCTCCCGCCGACCTCAACGGCTCAGCGCAACCCGTGTCAACAATGGCAGCAACGGAAACCCTTCTGTCGCAGGAAGCCATCCCAATGGACTGGGAGAGCTGGGACGGGACCTTGGCCATGGAATCTTTTTGGGACTTGTTTTAATCGTAATCTCAATCATTATCTCAACTCCGCATTCACGCTTATCATGTCCTTCTCAATTGAAGCATCAAATCATATGCCACCCGCGCGGCGGAATTCCGCCAACTAACTGCTCCTCGAGGCAACGCCGCAACAAGACCGCGGAGTCCGCTTGATGACGACTACTTAAGAGCGGTTCTTCCAATGGTTACCTGAATTCTTCTCTTGTTTGTTATTCGAAGTGACGCACCGCAATCTGCAGTACACTTCACCTACGCCCATACTTCCCTCAAACATGACCTCTCTCCGCAGCTTATACACTCAACTATTCCCACCCAAACCAACCCTCACGGAAGACAATGTCCCTTCGCAGCAGGGAAAAGTCTTTATCGTGACGGGCGGCAACTCTGGTGTCGGCTTTGAACTGTGCAAGATTCTCTACGGCACAGGTGCAACCGTTTACATGGCTTCGAGATCTGAGGTATACATTACATGTACTCGATCAACACCCTTGACTTGTCCACATCTAATCCAGCAACAGGACCGCGCCACCGAGGCAATCAAACAGATTTCTCAACTCAACAAGTCATCCCCGGGCACCCTCAAGTTCCTCCAACTAGACCTCAACGACCTCTCCTCCGTCCGCTCAGCAGCCTCCCGCTTCGCCGCCCAAGAACCCAAACTCGACGTCCTCTGGAACAACGCCGGAACGGGCCCGTACCGTATCGATGCCCAAGCAAAGACGGTTCAAGGTCTCGAGGCCCTAGTCGGGATGCACTGCGTCGCGACCCTGCTCTTCACCCAGCTGCTCGAACCTCAACTACGCGCCGCCGCCGCCGACGCAGCAAGTGTTCAGGGGTCGGTTAGAGTCGTTTGGACGTCGAGCATCTCCGATCAGGACTCGCCTCGCAACGGCATCGAGTTCGACCTATTGGACACCGGGACCAAGGATCGCATCCGGAACTACAGCGTTTCCAAGGTCGGAAGCTGGATGCACGGACGAGAAATGTCGCGACGGTATGCAAGCACCGGTATCCTCAGCGTCACCATCAACCCGGGCAACGTCAAGGCCGGATCCTACGACGGCATGCCCGGGTATATAATGTTGTTGATGAACAGGCTTCTACACGAGACCAAGTTTGGGGCTTACACGGAGTTGTACGCGGGACTGTCGCCCGAGGTTACGCCCGGGCATAATGGGGCGTACATTATGCCCTGGGGGAGGATCAGGGCCGATAGTGCGTCTCCCAGGCAGGATATTATTAAGGCCATGATGCCGGAGGAGGGGGGTGGGTTGGGGTATTGCAAGAAGTTTTGGGATTGGTGTGAAGAGCAATACTCAAAGACTTAAGGTGTACGGAGGTGTCTATGAGCCTAGATCATCAGAGTGATAGGCTAGTATGTACAAGTTTCGAAGAATCTATCTACTCTAATGCATAAGAATAAGAATGGGACAAGAAGGGAACAAATCTAGCAAGATGCGATCCGGGCATCCCCCTACTCATAAATGGTAACCATCTCAACAACACCATACCCCCCCTTCTGCCCGAAAAACCTCCCCGACACCGTAACAAACCCTTCATACGCCGAGTCCAAGGGATCCTCATACCCATACATCTCCTGGTCCCCCCTAACCGACTTGACACTCAGGTAATCCCCATTCTCAAACTCGAGTCTCCAGCTCAGCGGGTACGTGAGTCCCGAGTTGGGCGACGTCCAGGTGTCGGAGTAGTCGGGAACCAAGTCGTACGCCAGAACCAGCTGCGACTCGCCGATGCGTACCGTGGCGAAGGTGTAGATGTCGAGGGATGGGTTGATGACTTGTGCCCATATGCTGGCTTTGATGTTTGTTCCCGGGAAGTGTAGTTCGAACCAGGTCCAGTTCTTGGGGATGCCGTGGGAGATTTGCCGGTCGTACCAGGTGAAGGATCTCTTGGTGTCAACGATGGCAGTCTCCCCGTCCAGCGTCAGACTTCCTTCCGTCTTGCCCGCGGGGATGGCCCATTCCGTGGCGTTGCCCGACGCCGGTCCAAAGCCGATTACGCCGCCGCCGCCGTTGAGGAGAGCCTTGGACGTAGACGCCCAGCTGATGTTGAACGAGTACGAAGCGTTAGGCTTTGCGTAGGCGTACATCTCCGAGATGTTATCCTCCGACGTCGCCCCAAGCCCATACCCTTCAAACGCCAGCGCAAACGGACTAGCCGTCTCGGCAGCCTCATCGCCCACGTCGGCGCAGTAACTAAAATCTACCCAGTACTCCAGAGACGCAAGGTTCAACACCGAGGAGCGACAGACGTTCTTCTCAAAGGTCATGATGTGCGATATGGCGAGGTACTGCTTGCCGCGGGTGGTGGTTACAAAGGAACTCATCCAGTAGGACGAGCCGCCAGGGACTTCGGGCTGGCTCCCGGTCAGGTTGATGAGGGAAGGGAGGCGGGACTTTTTTGTTAGTTGTAGTTGGTTATTGGTAGAGGGGGACTCACGTTTTCCCAGGTGGTAGCACTCTCGGGTTTGAAGGTGTACTTTTTGGTCGTGGCGGCGCTGAGCACCGAAGTGCCCAGACTTGCGAGGGTAAAGAGCTTACTGAGCTTCATTTGGAATGTTGAATTGTATAATGAGGTATGTTGAACAATAAACAGTCTTGTAATCTGCCTGTGAGTCAAGAGCGTCTCCTTGATACCGCGAGGCTGTCTTTATACATGGAAGCCACAGTCGCGACATCAACGGCACATCGGCCATCTACTCTCCGATGGCCCCAAACAATGCCGGCATTTACATGGGCGGAATGCAATTAAACATGCCAGGAGATCTGTCATCGGTGGATTCTGGGGTTTGTGAGTACCGAGTGTAGACCGAGTTGCCGGAGAAGGGACGGGGTGGTCTGGTGACTCTGGTCACTGCTCTCACGAGATTTAGACGGAGACTCGGTAACTATTAATTACATGTCGATAGTTCTTTTATTAACGGGTACGCATAAGTTGGGGGTACCTCAGGTTTCCTGAAGTACATATATAGGTGTGTACATATATATGTGTGTGTATCTACCGTAGAACAACACCACTTGCCATGAAAAGACACCAATCATTGCACAGGCTGCGAGTTGCAAGTCCAGCAAGCCGTGTATTCAATCTGTCGCACCTGGATATAGGGTACATTTGTCTTTTGCAACACAATCGTACTTCGTATACCTTAAGCACGACTACACCCAACTTAGCAAACCTCCGATTAGTAAACCAACTCCCTCATCAAAACTCGGCAGTTCGGGAACCACACAGACCCCGAGCCCTCCCATCACCAACGCCCGTGCATTCATGCAAAATCAGCACTTGAACGCGTCGTCCATCAAAGCCCCCGTCTCCAAATTAGCAACTTCTGACAAAAGTCTCGAGCAAGTTAATCTAGGATCGCCTAGAATACGACATGACCTATTGCCAAAGCGGCATAGACAGAACCGTTTCAGCCCGCCGGGACTTGTTGGAGGCTCAACTCTTGGTAGTTGAGGCGATAAGACGGACAGGGGAACTTGTTCGAACCCCGGCGGGCCTCGTGTCCTCTAATAAATGCCGGTCTCTTCGACTTCTAGATGTGCCGAGCCTCCAGGGTGCTCATCCCCTTCTGGACGGGCTGCCGCTGAGTCAGTGGTATATAGTCCCGGCAGGCTCTCGGGGAAGTCGCCTGTCGTCTGGTCCAGGATTCTTTTTGCACCCATTTTCATTTACGTGCATGTAGATGATCTTACTTACCCGCGACAACTTCAACTCGGCTCCACGACTCTCGGCTCGGGACCACCAGATCGATCCCGCTCCGGGGAGCCCCACGACTGCTCCGATCCGTCGTCGGCTGGTCTTACGCTGTGACTGATGGAGTCTGATTCCGTTGTGCCCAAGAGAAGGTGGGCGTGCGATGCCTGTCACAAGCGCAAGGTTCGTGAGTGCGGTCTCATGCGATGCAACTGTAAAAACGTACCTAAACATTAACATCCAACACCCAGATCCAATGCGAAAAGGTCGATCAAGAACCCGCCTGCGACTGGTGTCGACATCACGATCTCGCATGCACATTTAACCGCGTGAGAGGCCGCAAGAAAAAGGCCAAGGCCAAGTGAGCCGCGTCCACTTCATCGCCTCAAAACGTGAAGCCTGCTGAACTAACACTCACTCTTGAGTCTTTCGCAGGACCAAGTTCGGCGAAGAGCAGAGCCTCTCGCACCGTCTTGAGCACATCGAAGATGCCATCAGCCAAATCATTGCGCGACACGCGGGGAACGAGCCGTCTACCAAAGAGGACGTCCCCGTGTCAGCCTTGACCGAGGCAATCTCAAACGAGGTCATCGCCATGAGTCCTCTCAGCCTGGCATATCCCCTCGGCAGCTTCGAGCAGACCTCGATCATCTCCATGCCCACCCACGAACTGCACTCTTCCATTTCCATCAACCAGATCCTGCACGTCGACGTGCCAAATATACTAGACTACGACGCGGCATCTGATTCACCTCGACCTAACCACCGCTCCGACAAGCTCCTAACTTTCCCATCCTCCGAACCCCAAGACACACTCGAGTTTCCCCCACTAAATCTAGTCATGAAGGTCCTCGAGCAGTACTTGAATGCTTCAGTTCGTCTGATCCATCCGTTCCTCGACCCCGTCTTGTTCGACGAGACGCTGGCGCTCGCGTACGGCGGAGACGGTTCAAATGATGACCATACCGGCGCGAAAGCCTGTGTTTTGGCTTTCATCTCCGTCATGTGTTATCTCGCGGGGAACAGCGCAGTCTTTTCTCCCGCCGACTGCGCCGTCTACGCAGAAAAGTCGTACCTCATGGTATCTACCCTCCTCGAGAGCGCCAACCTCGAGGTCCTCCAAACCATTACCATGCTAGTAAGACACCAGCTGTGACATATGCCTCCAAGAAACTAACCCTCCCAGCACCTTCACCACATCTTCTCAGGCCGCTTCCAGTCCGCCGTCCTCGTGCACTCCCTCGCAAGCCGCCTCATCTTCATGCTCGGCGGCCACATGCACACGCCCATCGACGTCGACGAGGCCAAGCTCTCGCGCAACAAGCGCATGAGCCGCCAGCTCCGCATGCTCTTCTGGCAGTGCTACATCTTCGACAAGCACATCACGCTCCGCACGGGGAACCCGCCTCTCATCCCGGACGACTACTGCGACCTGACTCCCTTGGCAACCGGTATGGGAAACCCCGAGGATGTCAGACACAGCTCCGACTTTGCCTTTATGCACGATGTGTTCCCCACGGATCTCAGTCTTAGTCATCTCAAGTCCAAGACGTACTCGGCGCTCTACTCGGCGCAGGCCCGAGGGAAATCGGATGCGGAAGTGCTCCGGACGGTGCGCGAGCTCGACGACGAGTTGGAGAAGTGGCGCCTTTCCATGCCGGCAGAGGTCAGGCCTGCGTTGTCCATTCTCGACAAGAAGCAGGTGAAGTTGCCCGAGATGAAGCTGCCGCCGAGCACGCGCTACGCCACGATGCACCTCGAGTATCATCATCTGGTGATCACGATTCACCAGGCGAGCGGGAGGTTGGGGCCAGCCGAGGAGCATTCACGACCGCAGTTGGATGGGGATGGGGTGCTTCCAAGAGAGGGGGCTGTGCATTCGAGTAATATTCTTTCTCTGGAGGCGAGTCGGTCTACACTGGTATATCTCGAGGCCACAATGAAGGGGTTGGTGGCGGCAGCATCATGGTAAGTCGAGGCTTGACATATACCCTCACAGTCCAGCTAACACTCCAAGGGTGGCCACTCTATCGACCTTTTATCCCGCCGTGGCCGTCAAGGCCCTCTGCATCAGCATCCTCGCCGACCCCTTGGGCCCTCACGCCCAGCACGACATGCAACTCATGCGGTCGGCGTCACTGCTCATCCAGAGCATGCCTCTCAAGGACCTGCCCGCCCACAAGCGAAGTTACCTGCAGAAGGTCGACGACTTTGTCTCCGAGATGATTCGGCTCGCGACCTGGGCCATCTGGAGTAGTTTGTGGGATAAAGATGTATTAGGGGACGTGACCATGGCTATGTGAGGCTGGACTAGACCTGAGGACGTGACTATGGCTATGTGAGGCTGGACTGTACCATGAGGACGTGGCCATGAAGATGTGAGAACTGGACTCTGAGAATGGAGATGCACGAACACGAACACGATACGCAAAGACTGAGAGACTATAGAATCCCGATGATATCATTATGCCAATTAGAAAGAAAAGACAAAGCGAGCGATCGCACTTATACCTCAGTAGGCGTAATTGCCATCCCCACCATTCGTCGAAGCGACAGAAGAATCTTGTCCAGAGACTGAGTCCTTGACGAGCTCACCTTGCACCGAGCCCGAAGAATCCGAGTTGGATCCGGTGTTGCCCGACGGGGGTCCTCCCTGGGGAGTAAACTTTGTGGGCGTTGTCGGTCCCGAGGAAGTCGACTGCTGAGTTTGCTGTTGGCCGGTCTGTTGCTGACCGGATTGTTGCTGGCCAGATTGTTGCTTACTGGTTGAGTAGCTTGTGTCGGTAGAGTCTCCGGATGTGCTCTGTTGCTGTGTAGACCCAGACGAGGTCGATTGTTGAGTGCCCTGTTGGCCAGTCGAGTATGTTCCGTCGTTGGATGAATGGACTGTGCCTTGCTGGCTGGTGGACTGAGAGTCGTATCCATGTTGGCCGCTGTTGTTATCCCCTGCTTGGTATGCTGGTTGTTGGACGGTCGACGATCCAGATGAAGTCGACTGCTCTTGGACGGCTTGTTGTTGGTTCTCCTGTTGAGTTCCCTGCTGGGTTGCCTGTTGACCCTGTTGACTGCCTTGTTGAGTTCCTTGTTGACCCTGTTGACTTCCCTGCTGACTTTGCTGCTGAGTTCCCTGCTGTCCCTGTTGACTCTGTTGACTTTGTTGTCCCTTATCCCCCGTCCCCATCGACCCAATCTTTGCCAAAATCTTCTTATCCGACTGCGGCGCAATCGGCCTATTCAGCGCCGGCCCCGCCGGCTCCGGCAGCTCCGGAATCGTCGGCTTGAGCAGCTGCTCGGCCGCCGGCTTGGCCGCCGACGTGGTGGTGTCGGAGCTTGGCGTCACGGGCTCGCGCTCCTGGAACGGGTTGTCGAAGCCCGAGATGGGGCCCGGTTGGATGGTTGCGTCGTCCGAGGTCGAAGACGTGCCCGAGGCAACTGGGTCTGAAGACAGTATGCCCGAGGCTTCCGCGGCCGCCGTGTCGGATGAGGAGGGGAGAGGTTGCTTGCCGTCCTTGGAGTTGCCTATCGTATCCGTCTTGGACATCTGCTCCCTCGACACTTCAAACCGATTCACATCCGGAAACTTCCTCGCAGGATGCAAAATGCCCTATACCCATCGTCAACCTCCATCCCTCTCTCAACACAACCTTCCAGACTCACCGTAAAAGTATCAGGGGCAATCAAGCTCAAAGCCATCAACACCATCAACACCAACAACACCATCCTCGTCGGCGATAAACAGCACCGCCTCCTCCGCCGCGAGTACAAACTCAGCGTGGTCGTGCTCTTCTCGCGGTTCGCCTCCAGGTCGTCGACGGGGTCGTCCGAGTACGAGTGGTTGCCCCAGCGGGGGGCGTCGCGAAGGCTGTTCATCATGGCGGGCCTGGCGATGACAAGACAAGCAGGCTGATCAGAAGAGATATTTGCAGAGGAGACAAACCCAGGGATTTCTGGATTGGGGGGGGGGG
>JAMQMW010002300.1:28004-57282 GCA_024115155.1 Thelonectria blattea
ACGCCACCCCCTTTTGCTGGTTTTTGCCAGTGCCTGGAACGGGTACAATTCCAGCTGCGGACCAAAACTTCCCAAGTTGAGTCTGCGTGGCAAACTTCATTCACCAACTTCAGCTCGTCACTTGAAACGACAACTGGGTAAATACGTGCAATTCATGTACACATCTAACCAAATCCCTCTATCGCTTAAATCACTCTTGAATCAAAATGCGCCAGATCATTGAACTTTTCGTGTCCATCCATCCCTCCCTTGCAGCCACCTCCCTTGAGCCCATTTTCTCCCTGCATGCCAATACCCTCAGCTCGCCTTAGACACTGATGGTCCTAAAGACGCTAAACTCCTCGCCCGTCGCCACCAAGCTGCCCGTGATCTGAGGATGCCAGTGCACCTCCTTGACATCCTTGAGGTAGTGCACGAACAACAGCTGCGGCGGCACATCCTTGACTCCGGCCGTGTCCTTGCTCTCCTCGTCGTCCAACTCAACAGCCAAATCCCAGAGAGTAACCGTGTTGTCGGCCGCGGCAACGGCCATGATGGAGTCGTCGGTAGGGTGCCACTCGACGCTGGTGATCTGCTCCTTGTGGAAGTTGAAGCTGGCAATCGGCTGAGGCTTGTCGGCGCTGGACTTCCACTGCCGCAGGTCCCAGACGCCCCAGACGCCCGCGTCGTCGCCCGAGGCCAAAAGGTGGGAAGTCTGGCGCGACCACGACATGACGTTGACGTCGACGTCGGAAACCTGCACCGTGATCGCCGGCTTGCGGGACTTGGACCGCACGTCCCAGACGCGAATGGTGCCGTCGCTCGAGGCGGATGCGAAAACGGACTGCTCAGAGGGCGACCACTGGATTTCCTCGACGCTGTTGGTGTGGCCCTGGAACGGCCGGTTGTCCGTGACCCAACCGCCGCCGTCGGTTCGGGTGGTGACATAGATGAGACCGGCATTGTCGCCAGTCAGGAGCTTGCCGCCAGGAACCATTGGGGACCAGTCGAGCGCGTATCCCTCGGTCTTGTGCGCGCGCACCGTGGAAATGGGCTTGTTCTGCTGGGCGGATATGGTGGTTCCGGGGTTGTCAAAGGAAGCCAGGTGGGGAGAAATATCGTGGATCAGGACGTTGGACGACTCGGTCATGGTGGCCGTGAGCGTCGTGGGAGATTGGCCGTCGGAGCTCGGGATCTGGTGGGTTCGGATTCGGTTGGTAGTAGAGTTGATGGGAATGGATTTGCTCTCGAGGATAGGGTCCGAGTCTTCGTCGTCGTCGCCAGACTCGTCGTCGTCGTCGCCGCGGTCCATCTTGCTCAGGCCGCTAAACTTCATCACCATGATCTGGTTGTCGTTGGCCTTTGACGTCTCGGCCTGGGTGCCGGCGACGGTGTACATGGTGGCGGGATAGGCCTTGCGGTTGTCGCCGAGGCCGTCCTTGATAATGTCGAATGACAGACACGGCCAGGGCGTGCTCAGGTTGTGAAGCATTTCGTACGTCGTCAGATCGGGGGCGAGGGTCTGGCCGGGCTCGAGTTTGTTTCGGCCGACGATGAAGGTTCCTTGGTCGACTTCCATGGCGTCTGGACTCGTCAGTTCAGAACATCTCGGCGACAATTAGAGCACTCACCCTTTTCTTCGGCCTCTCGCTCGGCATCAGGTCTCCCGTCCACGCCGGCCTCGAGGATCTCGTCTTCGCTCTCAAACTCGTCCTCGAACTCGTCCTCGAACTCGCCCATGGCCATGTCGTTGTCGACGTCCATCTTCTCGGGGCGTTCGCCGCCCTTGAGGGGAGCATCGTGCTCGACGTCGGCGGTACGTTTTGACATGGCGGTCTTGGTTGGATATGAAACGGTTAATTCGTGATTCCGGGTCGAATTTTGAGCCGTGCGATGGTGCCCCTCCAAAATTTCCAAAAAATTTATCGGCAGGGACCTGACCCCGCCATGACGCAGTGGGCCGGGAATTAGCCGCCGCGCATTATTTGGTTGGAGCGATAACGGACTCGAGGATGAGATTGCAGCGAAGCTTGGATTATCTCGAGCCTGGAGGCGTTTAGCTGCCCAGAATGATGCCGGCTGGTATTTTTCTGGGGAATCAAAGGGGCATCTTTCTCGGAGCTACATTTCGGCATGTCGCATCGCGCACGGCAGATCAAGATCAAACAAGGTTGATGAACATACGCGGGAAGGATTCCAGATCATTACCAAGCGGATTGTGACGTCTGCACCACACGATGACAACAATAAAATCAAATGGAATGGAGGGTTCCAGCTTCAAATAATTGGAAACAAGAGGTTGAAAATGAAATACGGTATCCGTACCCAGCCACACAACAACTGGATCCCCTGGCCTCAAAACGGAACCATGCCCGATATCGAGGCCGTGATTCCAAAGAAGCCGAACACGGTCCCTCCCGAGTCCCGAAGAAAAAACGAAGGCATTTGCTGACAAAACGCTCAAAATCAATCAAATCAAATTCAGGACCCTTGACGCCATGACGCTGACGTGCTCCGATTTGCAGCGCCCCCCCTCCGACCGTCCGACAGCCGCAATGGCGAAAATGGTTCTGGAAGCGGCATGAATTGTGTCATCGCCTCCGACTTATTCATCACCAAACACGTTCAAATTACAAAGTACGGTACCTGGCAGTATATATATCCCTCTAGTGGGCTTCTCCCCACATCCCTTTTCTCATTCAATTCCATCATCAATCAACAATCTTCGAGCCTTTTCTTCTCCCTTTAGCCCTTTTTTCAAGATACCCCTCACCCCCACTACAACTTCCTCTCATCAAAGTTTCTCCATCAACACCCAACTTCAATACCTCCAAACCCCTCAACCAAACACCCTCAACCCCCCCAAACCGCAATCATGTCCGTCGTCGAACTCAAGTCCCGCGCCGAGTTCAACAAGCTCATCGAAGAAAACCCCTACGTGGCCATCCAAGCCCACGCCTCCTGGTGCGGCCCCTGCAAGGCCATCTCGCCCTTCTTCGCAAAGCACGCCGACGCCCTCTCCAAGCCCAAAGGCTACGCTTTCGCAAAGTTCGACACCGACGACGTGCCCGACCTCGCCCACGAGCTGGGCATCCGCTCCATCCCCGCCTTCTTCTTCTTCGAGAACGGCGAAAAGGCCGACTCGCTCGCCGGCGCCAACCCTCCCGCCCTCAAGAAGGCTGTCGAGGGACTGAGCGAGAAGCTGGCCGCCACTGCTCCCGCTCCTGCTGCTGCTGAGGCCAAGGAGGGCGAGCCTCTCAAGACCGACGAGAACTTCTAAACCAAGCCTCGACAATGAACAAACACGAACATGAATGGGTAGTTGGTCACCAGCTCAACTACCATGACGAATCAAGAAAAACATCACAACGGCAAGCAACCAGCTCGGGTTCCGAAGTGGTAGTGGTGGTGTAGAGTCTAGCAAAGCAATTTACATTTTTCTCTTTTTTTCAATCAAGAGCAAATCCCCGTGTTCGTCACTCGCCTCTCACATGTGCATACTCAAGTCTGTAACACACCCTGCGTCATTCAGTCATCATCAGACTTGGGAATAAAATATCAAGTAAATTCGCCGAGGTGCTCGCTCGCTGCAACGCAAACACCATGTGACGGTCGCGACATGTACTGCCGTACGACCAATGCTAAATATGTAGATATGCAAATATGAAACCGTCATCTTGCTGCTCTCTCCTCCTCCCCAGAACCTCCGTCACCTAATTTTGGTTGCCCTTGACTCCGTTTGTTGTGTAAATCCAATTCTGGTCCAGAGTGGTATACTACTCGTACATGAGGTCCCCATCACGCTTCCAATGCCCGCAAGACGCCGTATCCCAAGTCTGTGAGTGCTCCGAAGAAATGAAAAGCTAAATAAAAGAAAAAGAAGAAAAAAACACAAGGGAAATCGTAAAATGGAGGCCGTCTCCGGCCCGTGTGATGCGGCAAATGAGTGAATCCGCTTCGGCGCTTCAGGTATCGACACTTCCAGAGTGCCCTACTCTGGGTCTCGTCGGCTGCGTTATCCATCATTCATTCAATCCGATTCGCTCGTCTCGGGACTCATTCGCCCAACTCCCGAGTCCACCCTCTTCTTGCTCGACTTGAGGTACTCCCGAGTCTCAAAAGCGCTCTTTCTGTTGTCTTGGATCCGTGATGACGGGAGAGGGCCTGCCGACCTCCGTCGGTTTGCCGCATCTTCGTTCTTGGCTCGGCCCATTTCGCCCCCCAAGCTCATTCGCCCGTTTGTCCTCTCCTTTATCGTCGGCACCTCGCTCCCAGACCGGGCGTGATTGGACGACTGCGTCGCATTGCCGCTCAGGGGAGAGCTGACGATGGACGAGTACCGAAGGCCGGGAATGCTACCCCTCCATCGATTCCAGAAGCCGCCCTCGACCTTGTCTTCCTTGTTCTCGGGTTCCGATGCGCTAATCAGGTTGAAACTCGGCGTCGGCGGGCCGTTGAAGGCGTTGGCGGTGCTGTTGTTCCTCTCTCGATCCCTGATAGACCTAAACGTCGTCCGCGATGTCATGCTTCCGGTTGGGCTTGCCGGGTTGTGGCTTCGAGGGGGAGGGCTCGAAAGGTAGGGCTGTTTCCGCGCTTCAGAGGCGAGCGTGGCTGCAGAGTGGTTAATCGGTGACCCTCTTGGCTTGGCTGGGGACATGGACCGATCGGTCCTGATTGATGTCCCATTCAAGCTTGGCCTACCTCCATCAATGTCCAGTCGCCAACTGTTGATCCTGTCCGTCGCGTGCTGCAGTTGCACCCCGTTTGGTCCGTTGGCTCCGTTAGGTCCGTTCGGTCCGATGTTGATGGAACTGCGTCTCGAGTGCATGCGACTGCCCGCGCTCGTCCTCGTCATGATACTACCGCTTCGTCCGACACCCGCGAGTCGGCCTGAAAACTTGGAGCCCGACTCCCAAAGTCCTTGCTGGCGTTTCGAGTAGGCACAATCTTGTCGGAACACCTTGATCGTACCTGTCCTATCAGTAGTGACGACGATATGGCCATCAAAATGTTTCGAGCGCTCCAGGTACCGAGGGTTCTCCTCGGGGCGCTTGGTAACAGAGGGTGTGTCGCTGCTCTCGTCCTCTTCAGACAGGGCAGTTTGACTGGTTGTGCTCTCTTCGAGGCTTCTGAGAGTGATGGGGGGTGGGTTGCAAAGGTCGTAGACGGGGTCTCCGGACGCACTCAGCAGTAACCTCGTCTTCGTCGGCGCCATCAGAGCGACAGTGACGACCTCGGGGTGGGCGTCGAACGATTCGTAAGGTTGCTTGTCCCTGATGTCGTTATCCTGAGCGTTGAGCTTCCAGATGTACGCTCTTCGATCTTCACTCCCCGAAATGACGTAGTTGCCGTCGTCGCTGAATCGAGCGTGGATTTGACTGGATTGGTTCTCCAGACCCCGGTACTTGACTTGCACCACTTTGTCGTTGATGTTGTAGACGCGTACTCGGGAGTCGTTGGAACTGATGAGAACCTTGGTCTGGCCGGCTTCAGGGCCGGAAGGCACCGTCATTGTTCGAATGCCGGTAATCTTACTGCCCTTGGCGTTCTTTCCTCTTGAAGAGCGCACGTGAATCTGATACTTCAACTTCAGCCCTTCGGTGTGGTAGAACGAGGCCATTCCAGTCAGCAGACCACAGATGGCCATCTTGCCATCGGGAGTAAAGGCGCACGCAGTGATGAATGCGCCGGCGGCGGCCTCAAAAGCAACCGACCTCTCCGTGATGCTCCAGAGTCGGAGTTGCGCATCCAAGGAGGCAGCAAGGAAGAATCGGTCGTCGGTTGGGTGGAACGCAATCGAGGTAACCACATCCTTGTGCGTGAATGTACAAAGACAATCGTTTCTGCTCATGTGCCACAGCCGCACCGACTTGTCCATTGACGAAGAGAGGAGGAAGTTGTTCTTACTCCAGCTGAGCGCCAGGACCTCGCCGCTGTGACCACGAAACTCCCGAACAGGCTTGCTTCGGAACACGGGAGCGCTCAGCTTCTCCCCGCTCTGTCCGTTTTGAGCCTCTTCGTCCTCGTGAGCTTTTCGCTCCTCGGGCGTCGATATCACGGCAAAGACCCTCACGACTTGGTCCTTGCCAGCGACAGCGAAGTAGCGCCCATCCAAGCTAAACTCGGCAGCCCAGATGGCGTTTCCTCCTCGCATCAGCTTGCTTCCCACTGCCACCGCCGGTGCGCGTCCCTGAGTCGGTCGTTCGGGCGATGTCTTGGTGCCCATGAGTTCCTGGGCGAGGAACAAATGGTTGAATTCGCGGTCCTTCTTGTTGTGCGCCTTGACGCGGATGTACCGGGGGGGTTCCTTGTACAGTGGGATATAACCGCCCCCCGCACCGATGACGGACGTGAGGGCTTGGGCGTTGGTGCCATCGGTGCGTAGTTCGCCCAGGTCCGAGTCCGAGTCGTGCATGTCATCGTCCTTTTTCCAACTACTGCGCATACCAAGTCGGCTTAGGAACGAAGGTCCCTTCCTGCAAGTCCATGTTAGCTCCGACTACCCCGGAGACATCTCGCCCAACGTGTTCGCACCTTCGCTCCTTGCCGGAATCCACAGGTGCATTCGACACCTTGCTTAGATCAGAGCTTTTTCTGCTATCAAAGGCAGGGCTGTCGGGTCGTGCCGTGTTCCGTAGACGTTGAGCAATCGTGGGTTCCGCGACGTTGCTGTTAGTTCTTAGGAAGATTTGCTGTGGGAGAAGACATGTTAGCGAGATCCGCGACGGCAGAGACTCTTGCATGGGTAGCGAAGGAGATGGGAAGAAGTAGGCGAGCTTACGGTACTTAAAGGGTCGAGTCCAGCATTGGCGGGTGGACTCGGGGATGACGTTCGGGAGGGACCTCTAGAGTCCTTTGCATTCTGGACTGAGTTGGTTTGCGATGCTTGGGCGGTCGAGTACCTGCTCGAGCGTGTGTCCTGTCTACTGATTGGGGCACCTGAGGTCGGGTCGTGTCAGCTTACATTGCCAGCGAGTAGGTTGATATAAGAGTGCGCGGAGAATGACTTGGCAGGGTCGTCTACACCATATTGGAAAGCAGGCGCCGGATGAGATGCATCCGGACGCCCTCCCACATGTCCTCGACCACATGCCATGATGGAAATGGTGGGGCATGGGAGATCAGGAACCACAACACCGGGAGCGGGCAATGACAGGACGAGGCACAATTGGGACAGGTGCAAGGCTTAGGAAGGTTCGGAACAAGCATAAGTTGATGCTGACATACCGTGAGCTTCGTTGGAGAGTGCCTGGGCGCGACTCTTGGGGGTGGGAGTGGCAGGGCTGGAGAGGGAGCGGGCGTGACGTTTCGACAATTCGCCGTCGCCGCGAACTGGAGGCGAAGACATGGAGAAGGACATCTTCCATGCTGCGTGGGCAACAAGGACCTAAAGAGGATCAAGTTGAAAAGGCATGAGACATTCGGGGGGTTGCGGGCAGCCGGCGGTCGGCGTCGCACTCAATAGGAAGTCCGCGGACCCGACGAGAGCGAGGAGGACGACGAGTGCAGTTGAAGGACGGGACGGGACAGCTCAGGACTTTGACTAGGAGCTGGAGCGAAGCACAAACAGCTCTACTACACCAGGCCTAGTCGAGTAGGGCTGTGGGGAGGGGTGCGTATTGAGCGCGCGTGGCTGTGGGGTGGATCGACTTTGGAGAGAGAAGACGTCGTCGGCGGAGAGGGAGGATCCGAAAGGTCCGAGCAATGCGAGGCAACAAAGCGAGGAGTGACTGGGCGAGAGCGAGATTGGTGGTTGGTGGTGGGTGCAGGTTGTGAGCACTGAGCAAGTGGGCGACCGGGGGTGTGGGCTGTCGAAGAGGGAGGACGGTGAGACGGATCGTTTGCGAGTGCGAGTGGGATCGAATCGAGAACGAGGGGGGTCGTACAGCGCAGCGCAGCAGTGCAGTGGTCGTGCAGCAGTCGAGCTTACAGGTTGTCTTTCGTGCATCCGGGGAGGCCGGCAGTGGTGGAGGTGTGTTTGGGTTTTTTTTTTTCTCTGGCGCTGGATTCCAAGGTGCGGGTGCGGGTGCGTCAGACGGGTGGATTCTCTTTGGTTCCCCAGGGATCAGGGTGATGATGAAATGGTGGTGGTGGTTGCAGCTGACGGCGGGTTGAAGGAGAGAAGCGCTTTGGCGACAAGTTATAAAGCAACGTCGGTAGCAGCACAAAAGGAATAAAATGAGCGTCGTCCAATGCAAGCAGAGGTTAAAGAGGAGAGAGAGTTTCTGCTCGGGTACCGGTACGTGTACGAGAGTGATGGAAGCCCCCCGCTGACAGCTGGTTTCGTTTTCGCTTGTTGTCGTCAATGACAACCACGGTAGGCCAGGATTGGCCTCGTCTGGCTTGGCGGCCGGCGGGCGATTCTTTCGAAAGACAACGGGTGCCCAAAAGATTGATGAGTGGCGGTGGGCCGCGAAAATGAGTCCCGTTGGACGAATGAGATGGTTCCCTTTTTTTTTTTTTAGGTCGGCGAGATGAAAGAATAGTCGAGTTTGTAGTGATGGGGAAACGGGCGGATGGATGGATGTCTCGTCGAGGGAGAGAAGCAAAGAAGCTATGTACAAAGTACTGTACTTTCGATTCAATCAAATGGAATTCGAGGCGGATGACGGATGGCGATTGTGTCCACCAAAGTTGAATGGTGGGAGAGAAAAAAGCAAAGAAATGTAGGCGCATTTTGAGCTGACAAGAGGAAAGCGCTAGAAAGTCGCTTGCATGCATAGAAACGGAAGGGACGAGTGAGCCTTGCTTACCCCCTTCGTTCCTTCCAAATGTGGTATCCTGGAAGTTCTCCCACTGGAACCAAACCAACAACAACTAGAACAAAACCAACTCATCGCTCCGTCGCACATGTTCCAAAGTCCGTACCCGTCGCCTTGCTTTCCTCGCACATGCGGAGCACAGTCAATCTACAACGGATCAACGTCGAGACCCGGCGGTGGTGTGGCTGAGATGCCGTCAGCAAGGCCCAAACAAGGCATCCCAAAGTACCGGATTGCCGCCCTCACCCTCCATCAAAGGGTCATGGGACGCATCCTTTAGGCTGACCAATTCGCCCGATCAAGTAAGATATGCAACCACCACACCAATGAATACAGGTAAGTATCCGTATGGTGAGTGACCTCTTGTACCGTATCTCGTGGCTAACAATGCTGCAGCCCCGTGGCGAGCTGGTGCGGGAGATGGCCCATCTGCCATGTCCATCTCCCACCATCTCCCATGTCTCTCCCATGCCGGACCACGCTCATCCTTGCACCTCGACGTCTTGGGGTCCATCCAGACAGGACGGGATCATCAGTCAGATCTCCGCCGACCAAGTGCAACGCTTTCTCAGCTGGCAATCTCGAAGCCTCAGCCTCTTTCCCAGCTCCTCGATAGTGCCCACGCCAACGTTCTTTTCTCGTCCGGAGTCTGTCATCTCCCGCTCACCACTGGACCCTCTGCCGAATTATTCGGGACGACACCCACACAAAGAGCCTCCCAAGAACTCCAGCTCACCGCCGCCAGCCGCAACGGACTGTCGGGCGTCGCGGGCCTAAACTTGTGGCGCAACCCGCCCTCCGAATCTGTCCTAGCAGCCTTGACAACAGAGCAGACGATCCAAAACCTTGTGTCCAGCATTCTGAGACCCTGGAATTATTTAATCTTTCCGCCCCGCCAGCTCCTTTATGAAGGTGAAAGACCGAGGCGGAGTGCGCGACGGCCGTGGCGGGGCTCTCCAAGTGTTGGCGGGGAGAAGAAGCGAACATCACGACACTTTCAGATGTCAGTTTGCTGGGCTATTTTTGTTTCGTGGTCCAGGAGGTTGAAATTGGCTTCAAACTCAACCGCCGTTATCTAATGATCCCCCACGACTGTCGTTGCAAGGTGCAACCTCTCCTTGCTCTTGTTCTCCTCCGTCGCAACCGGATGCCGAGGCGCTGTCCATGGCAGATCGTACTCCCCATGACCTCATTCGCCCATGCCCGAACAAGCCCGGATCGTTCTGTGACACAGCGAGAGGCCGGGAAACGCTGTCAGCCAAAGCAGCGGGGTTTCACAAATGCTGCCAATCCCCAACTCCGACGATCCATCCAGGCTGCAGTCACTAAACATGACGGGATCCGATCCCACCAGGCAGACTGCAATAGGTACCTGCACGGATACAATCAGGCAGACGCAAAAAGTTTCCCTTCATCATGACGGCGCCAATAACTCCTCCCGCCGCCACGGGCTCTCGGCGAAGATCTGCTGCAGGTACGTAGCTTATGTCCGTCCTCTTCTCGGTCGGAGGTCAGCAGGCATGTCCAAACCCGAACTCGAAAAACAATGGCCGCAAGTTCCGCGTATTCTCCGTCCCTTCGCATATCACACATCGTATCGCATCGCATCGCATTCCCATCCTGAACATACCGCCCTCATCGTACGGCATTATCACGGGCTCTAAAAGTCTTGGCTGCACACACGCTGCACATCTGTATGCAGCCCTCTCTTCTCATCCCGGTGGCCTGCGACACACAAAAAGTCGGTAAAGTCACACGGCGAGCAAATGTCTCACCTGGGCGAGATCAGCCCTTTTACGAGCAATCGGCCGTGATTTCACGAACGACCGAGATGCCCTGGATGGAAGCAAGCAAGGTCTGGATGGCACGATGACGTGGACCAGCAAGCAAACCACTTTCCTTTTCTCTCTCGTGAACGAATGCGAAAAACGGTCCCTCCACTCGCTCTCTCTCTCTCGTCTCCTCGTCCCCAAAACCGTCTGAACTCCGTGCAGCGTCGGGGTTTCGCATCGGTGGGAACGGCCCAGGATCATGATTCGTCACCAGGCCTTCTTTTCCTTCCATGGGCTCTTCTCCATTTTGCATGTGCCCGCGGCTGGGAAACATGCCACTCTGTACCACTTGTTCGTGTCTCTCACAGACAAGTCATCGCGGTTGTTGGAAAAGGGGACTGAAAGACCACCTCGGCCCCGAGTCAGCTCGGTTCCACTGCAAGGCCCGCCGAACAGGTCCCGAGACGGCAGCAACGCCCTGTGAATGAGGTGTTTATTTCGTTATTTACTTTGCATTCTTTCGTCTGTTGGTCTCGCCCGCCTTCCAAACTCCGACGGGCTTGCGGACAACGGACCGTTTCAACGCCGACGCCGCCCGTCCAAGCTCCGGCCGGCGGAGGACGAGAAAGCCACGAAGACGCGAGCTGACTGACCTCTTTGGTTTGTTCCATTGTTGCTTGGTTGCTGGTTGTTTCCACTCATTGTTCCCACCTTTTGCTTCTTTTTCTACCGTACCATCGCGTACCAAGAAACTCCGCAGATGGCATCTCTAAAAATGTCTCGGGGAATGGAGTCTTGATCTGGCCCGTGAGAACTGAGATGGGTTTTAAAACTGGAGTCTGGAGTTTGGGATGAATCTCCAAATCTTCCATGGATGATGATGGCCCTATCCATTCCCGCGGGCAGATGAGACGGACCCCCGCGGACTTTTTGCTTTCCCCGTTTTCTCTGTTTTTTTACCTTTTTTCAGGGACGAGGGCATCACCGGAGTGCCGTTTGCCTCCCCAGTCCCGAACTCCTCACGAGACTTTTTTTTCTTTGACTCCCTCTCTCTTCGCGCTTGACGCTCCAAGCCAGGAGCCAAACTCCGACGCATCCGGGGACTTTGCCCAACTACCGTTCCGTCCCGTGCCTGACCTGGTCCTTGCTGCCTACTTTTTTTGCTCGGGTCCTGCAGTCTTGGTCTGCCATGGGAGGGGGTGAGCTGTCAAAAGGGTCATGAGCAACCCATAGGATGCCAGGTTCTGTACCTATTCCCAAAGTCGCTTCCCGCGCGGCACAAGCAAAAACGATGCGATAGATCCTTCCGGCATCAGCGGATGCTTGGTAACCAATCCAAGGCGGACGGCACTGGTGGTCCTTGGAAAAGGAGGAAAGGTCCAGACCGCTGGGCGTGAAATCTGCAGTCAGCCGAGGCAAGTTGGTGTATATTGACGGTTGCTACCCTGCACTGTTTTGCCAGCTGGTGAAGATTGGCTGGGACTCTGGGAGAGCTGTGGCTACAAGCCTTGCAACTAATGCAATCACTATTGGAAAGAATGTCATCCGTTACACCTAGGCATTTCAGCTTCCACGTGAACTTGATTTCCTCACCGGCAATCAATCTATTCAGCTCAAAGACACCAGCATTCAGATCTAAGGAGGGGGGTGAAATCTTTCGGACTCGTCCTGCTCTCCCGCCCGGGCACCCGGCTCCGTGGTGTGTGTCATCCAGTAGATTATAGTGTGCAAAAGCAAAAGTGTCATGTCACGGGTGATACGGCATAAGCCGACACCTCGAAATGTCTTGGCAACCGGACAGCCCAAAGATCCCTGATTTGTTAAACTTTTTTGGGGTCTCCTCACTAGTCCAGGGTGCTTCCTGCAGAGAGAGAGGTTGACGTCCTTAGCTACCCGCGTTATGCTCCATCGCCGTTATGGTTTACCGGGGGGGAGGGTCGATTACTCGGATCTCACGGGAGCAAAATGATGTCCCTCCTCACATGATGCGAGTAGGTAGGGTAGGTAGCTATCGGTGTTTGTTTAGAGGCTGCAGAGTTTTGAACGTGTCGGGGTGCTATTCGAGTTGAAATCCCACGCTGACCCGTCCTTGGTTTTATCTTCAAGAAATAGAAAGTTGCGGTCAGAGCTGCCAACCACACTTTTCCATAATACCTCTCGGTCTAAGTGACTGCCTTGTTTACAAAACAAATAGGGCTTTCCAATAGCGCCACGTCCATCTTCACCTTTTGAGTGGGAATTCGTCTTACTGCGCTGGTCTCGACGTCGAAATGCCCCGTGCAAAAGACGCATAATTACCTAGACAAAATCACCAATGACGTTCCCCGACGTGTCAAAAACTCGGGACTTGGTTCCATGGTATCGTAAGACGACCTGAAACTGACTGTTGACGCCTTTTGTTCGTAGATCGAGGAGCGTTTGGACACGTTCTTCTACCCGAGGAGCATGGAATCTGGTTGGGGGTGACGGAGCCGCAGATTTGCGAGGCTTTCCTGCATATGGCGTGGGATGATTGTGGGATGATTAAGGTATTGCTTCTCCATTCTACCCACGTCTCGAGTAAGTCTTGCATATACTCTTTGTTTCTAGGTTCCTTTTGTTTCTGAAAAAGCTGTTTGTGGCTGATTTCCGGTTCGTGCACTCGGTGTTTAGTTGCTCTTTCAAATGCTCCAAGTCAACGCTACCTTATTATTACATTCTATCATATAAGTAGCATAAAGGGCATAAACTAATAGATGTAGGGCTTATATAGGGCCCGAAATTATCCGAGCTATAGTTAGAGTCTGCTGATTGCATTCTTGATAGGCGAAAGGCCGTCTATGTTGTGAGAGCATTATTCGTAGAGAAGAAGCATGGGGAGGACATAATGTAGCTTTGATGGTTCAATTCGCTCTGAAGCTCTACATGAGACGGTTTCATGTTCTAGCAACACTCGAGACTGCCCGTCTTCATGGCGAGGAATTATGGGCATCCCAACTGCTCAAATGGACGGCCAAGGCAGGCCATGACTATTAGCATGCGAAAGCCCTTATCGGGGACAGTATCGAGTCTTAGGTGCTGCGTATGATGCTCGGCTTGGGCCAGAACATGACACCAACTATTGCGTCCCATGATCAAGCCGACGACAATATACAAGTAGAAGCGCTTCAAAAGATGGATTCATCCGTCCAGATTCATCCGGCATCTTTCTGTGCATAATGGTAGCGCTCGCTTGGCGGTTGGGCAAGATGAGAGTGTCAGCATATGACGACGTTTTCCCTCCTCCCAGCCGCAGAAACAATCGTCTCGGCAATGTCATCGGGCGTCAACGGCTCACAACCTCTATCCCAAGGTCAGAACTCTCTCAACGAACAATGGGCGGGTCGACGCAGATAATGCAAACTCTCTTGGAGATGAGCTCCTTTCGCAGGCTCTCGGTGAGGGCTCGGACTGCGGCCTTGGTGGCGCAGTATATGCTGCCGCCGACATATGGCTCGCGGCCTGCAATGGAGCCAATGTTGATAATGTCGCCGTTGTTGCCCTTCAACATTGCAGAGACCCTCGCGGAGACTCTCGCAGTGACTCTCGCAGTGCCTCTCGAAGCAGCTCTCAAAACAGCTCTCGCAGCCTCGTACTGCAAGTCTCGCGGAGGCTCTTACAGAGAAAGAAGCAGCTGTTGAATTGTGTTCCCTGGAAAGGAGGGAAACCTGAGGTTGGCGGTAAGCCTAGTTGGGGCCACGTTTGCGTCGGGGAATTCCGCGTCCAACCACGGCATCAGCCACTTGACCGATGAGGACACGGTGTCTACGAATACGATGCAGTGAGGAAGGGGATGGAGAGAATCAAGGAAACTGAGACGGCGTCTGATGGTTATCGGCAAGAGAGCAGAAGGCCAGAATGCGGAGTTGCAACTGCTGTGACCTGGCCAGCAGTTGTCATCTATGTGCCGATCCCGAGGCCTCTGTGACTGCTTACTCGGACAAGTAGATAAAACCACAGAGGGGAAGAGCCTCGAGATGGAGAAGTCTCGTACGCGTCGTGCGTTCTTGCTCAGCAAATGAGTCGCTATGCAAGAGTTAGTAGCCGTCGAGCTCGGGTAAATGAGGAGATGAGAGCATGCCTGCCACCGCGATAACAGAAGAAAGGAAATGAGAAGTTTGCCTGCATGATTTCCTCGCTTCAGATAGCTGTTCCTTCTTGCCCACCCTGGGTTCATCCTCAAGACTTGGAAAACCACCTTCCATGGGAACGAGAAGAGAGGGAAAGTCAGGACGTGGTTTGTTGGACTACCAAAACCAGCTCCAATCCCAGCACAGGCGTCTCTTGATTTCATCTCCATCTTCATCTGCACTTGCATTTGAATAGTGGTTGTCTCATCTCAGAACACACGTTGGCCGTCCTTTTATGGTCGCATCCCATTCGGGGTCGACGCCGACAGCAGTGTCTCATCACTGATGGCTTTCTCAGTCATCCTTGGTGATTCAGCGGATCCCCGGTGAAGAGAATCGCCAATCTACCGAGCGTGCGCTCTTACTTCTCATGCGCATTGCGATGTTGACCACAGTCATCCTTCTGAGGGGTTGAAGTGTGATGAGGGGAAGTCGGGTTCTTTTTATATCCCTTCGGGGTTTTCCTTGTCACAGCACCTGCTCGGGCGACCCGTGACGTTAAATGGTTTTTAGGTAAACTCTCTTCGATTCCAATGACGACACGAAACCACGAAGTGACGGCGAGATTGCGACGGGTCGACGAGAAGACGGAACATAATTGCGAGGAATGGTTGCTACATCCACTTGTATAGGTTGTTTGAAGACACTTTGTGCTCTCCTCTTTTCATCAGTTGCTTTGCTGCCGCTGGTTTCCTTGATTCGAACCAAACCGCACGAGATGTTGCACCCTACCTGCAACTCAATGACACCACATTTTATAAAATAGTACACTTGCCTCGCCAGTGGCTCTCAGGACTACGGAGACTGCTCTTCGTGCTCGAGACTGGTCCTCATGCCCGTGAGACAACCCCTCGCTTCTCGCCTGACCTCAACTCAGAAGCAACATATCGGATTTCTATTCGTTGAGAAAGAGCACGTCTTTCAATCGATCGAAAATACCCCATTGAAGCTGCTCTCGTAGACTTTGCAGAAGACATGATCCTACCAGAATGATTTCAGATGGTCAAGACTCAACCTAGCTGATCTCAGTATGCGACCTGCCGCTCAGGGTCTCCGAGCGACAAAAAGATCATCTCCAATCTTGCAAGCACTCCTTCTTCAGCAGTGAGAAGCATTTCTGAGGTGATTCATGAGAGTTGAGCCCATCCACGTACTATTTCATCTGATTGAAAAGACTCGGAAAGCTTGGTGCTCCATCCTAGGTTGTCCCCATCACGCGTCTGGTCTACGTCGCCCACTTCATCAGGCGTGGAATTACGACGACAAGTTTGGAGAAATTTGTGCTCGTCTCCATTATAGTACTCGGCGGCTGTTCTGGATGGTTGAGGAGATTTTGCGAATGAAACTGACATTAAATGGAATTCAGAGGTAGACCGCCGGATCCATTCGTTGACAGCCAACTGGAAAGAAAATATCAAAAGAATTGGAGGGATTTGATGTGTTGAGGCTGGATAGTAGACGCTGCTGCCATGCGGTTCACCGAATCACTTTCACATAGTGAGCCATGAAGTCCGACGTGACGAGAATTTAGAAGCTCAAAGTCGAAGCAATACGAGCATGATGGAAATAATATCCTGTTCTGTGTTACATCTAGGCCCTAGGCGCGTTAATCTTTCATCTTGCGAGGTAACTTACATGGGTGAGCGTTTACAGAGGACCGCGGAGCCCGTGTATCGCGGTTTCCTTGATGTGGAAGGGGAAAAGACTGATAGGTGAGAAGAGTTTAAGTAATGAGTAGAATAATATGACATAAAAACAACGCTGGTTTGTTCATTACAAGGGACGTAGCTCCGCGCTCACTGGAGCTGCGAGCATAGCCACCAAGAGGTGAACAGTCAGAGCACGAGCTACTTCAGCTCTAGAGGTCTGCAATCCTGGCTTGAACTTCTTCTTGAAGATTTCCAGAAATAACGACGCTCATTATTCCAGAAATGCAGTCGGGCAAAGTAACGAACTCAGGTTGACGTCTTCACTGCCAGGTCGATGGGTTGGAGAAACCCGTAACCATGCGGATGGAAGACGCGGCATCATCACTGTTCGTTCTCCCTGTTGAATACGGGCCGTTTCCCGGATGCTGCCTGATTTATTGAAAACTGATGAGCTTGCCCAGGGAGAAAAAAACAACCCCCAAAGGGAAAAAGGGGGAGGTCTTTGAAAGCAAACTCATTCACAGAGCGGGGGAGAACTCTGGCCCCCAGATTGAACCGTCAATGAAATCAGTAGTGCTAGGATCCAAGAAACCAAGGTTAGTAATCATGATGATGACCGCGTGGTAGTATGCTATGCGGAAACGAAAGAGAACATACCACAGCATCCAGGGACGACCGCTCGGTGGAATTTCCACCCCTATTGACGACGGTCAGCCAACAGTTATTTCCCTTGCCCCAAAATGAGTCGTTTATCTCCCGATTTCGAACTCGCTAGTTTATCCTCTAGTGTTCCTTTGTCCCTTCCTTGGTCGGTTTCCCCTCCTCCCAACCACAGCTCGAGCCTCACCAGCGCTACGAACAACGGAGGAAGGGACGACGACTGCCCTCTGCTGCCGTCCTCGGGGAACAACTGGAAGAAAGGTATATCAGGTAAAAAAAGAACTGGACTTACCAATAGCCCCCAGATGAGATTGTTACGACTTTCTGAGACTACTTCGTAGTCGTTGAGGACAACGAACTGGATCTGAGGGGGAAGGGACTTCGGTTTCATTTTTTGGCTCGGGGTCGCACGGCATTTATAGCCAAGAAGATGTATTTTTGTCATCAAGTGGAATAAAGAAGAAATATATTTTCCATGACGCATCACTTTTGTCCGAAAATTGAGCTTTCTCTTCGAGGTACGTGAGTTCCCGGGTCGACGGAGTGCTCAGAGGTACTCTCCGCGCCCGACACCTGCCACAATGGCGTAGCGGACAAGGACAAGGAACTCTCCCATCAGAAAACGGAGAAGGGAGTGAAAAAAAAGGGAAGATTTGAGACCCAAAAACCCGCCAATTTTGTTTGCATCGAAGGTAAGATGGTTGGATTTTGGGATGGCGGTTAAGTTCAATATTTCCAATGTTCTGGGTTCCGGGGTTACGAAGGACACGCCCTCACAGGCTTAAAGGAATATCCACGGGATAGATGAAGAGCTTCTATCTATTCTGTATCTCAGACATCAATCCTTTCTTGAGAGATGGATTCTTTCTAGCTACTGGTGTTTCACCTCCATCGACTTGCACGGTTGCACCTCTGAGCTGGTAGTCGGGCGGTCTGGATCTCGCCGCTCGGTGAGGTGAGTAAGATGAGTAACTGAGTGACGAAATGGAGTCAAGGGTCGATACGTGTCATGTTCAAGACACTTTGCTCAGGACTGTTCCTGAGCCTGGCACTGGTGCTATGTAGACGGTGCTCTCCGGCGCGACGGTTAGAGCTTGGATGTGTATGAGGACTAGCCCAAATGATGATGAGAGGACGGAACAGAAAGAAGAGATGAGAGTGTTTTCTTTGTTTACTTTGTGATGTAATGTAAACATTCCAAGTCTTTTTTGTCTATTTATTTACCTCTTCCATCTCTCGTTGTGCTGCGATCAGTGCCATTCACACTCTTGCACACACGAAAGCAAACTCCACCCGCAACCACCAATCAATCAACAGGCACTTCCAATCAACTGGACTCGACTTCTTACGCGCAGGTCGCAACCTCGAGGAAACAACCAACTCCACATCGCAGCCAGACCGAGATGAAGCTCGCAAAGGTGCCCAAACGCTGGGAGGAGGACGCTGTGTCGCTCCTTCCAGAGGACCCAGAAGACATGGTGAGTTCTAAAATATCCCGTCCCCCACCTTCAGCCTTGTGACGTGTGTGTGCTGCCCCTCCACGGCTGAGGTTTCGTCATTCCGACAAAGATAGGTATATCCCTTCCAGGTTGGCTAATTAATCCCCAGTGGCACGCATATAACCTCATCCTCCCCCACGACATTGTCCACGCGCACGCGATCCGAAAAGTATCCAACGAAACCGCGACCGGATCCGTCCTCTCGGGAAGAGTGCACACCGACCTGACCATCAAGGTCAAGAGCACCTTCTTCGACCCCGCCGTCTCGTCCCTCCGCGTCTCGGGCACCGTCTGCGAAGAGAACCCGCACGTCAGCCTCGGCACCCACCACACGCTCGATCTCGAAGTCAACCGCGCATTCACCGTCATCAAGCCCGATGGCTGGGACTCGATCGCCAAGGAAACCCTCCAGGAGGCTCTCGCCGACGACAAGAACGGTGCTCTAGCCGCCGTGGTCATGCAGGAGGGCCTCGCGAACATCTGCCTCATCACCCAGTTCCGCACCGTCCTCAAGGTCCGCGTCGAGAGCGTCATTCCCAAGAAGCGCGACCTGGCCTCGGAGCAAGACGCCGGCATGCGCCGCTTCTTTGAGAAGACGCTGTCGAGCCTGACGCGCGCCGTCGACTTTTCCGAGGCGCGACCCGTCCTCCTGGCGAGCCCGGGCTTCGTCGCAAACGACTTCAAGCAATACATTGCGAACCGCGGGCGGGACTCGGCCGACAAGGTGCTCGCTGCCGTGGCGAACCAGTCTACCGTGGTGCACGCCAACTCGGGCCACGTGCACAGCCTGAACGAGATCCTCAAGAGCCCCGAGGTGCTGGCCAAGATGAAGGACATGAAGTTTGCGCGCGAGGCCCAGTTCGTCGATCAGTTCTTCGACATGCTCAAGCTCGACGACGGACGCGCCTGGTACGGCACCTCGGCGGTGGAAAAGGCCGTGATGGACGGCGCCGTCGGGCCGGGAGGGGGAGTTCTCATGGTGAACAATTCGTTGTTCCGGAGCGAGGATCTGGCGACGCGGAAGAAGTACGTCGCGCTGGTGGAAAAGGTTAAGAAGGACGGGGGCGAGGCGAGGGTCTTGAGCAGTGATCACGAGAGCGGACAGAGGTTATCGATGCTGGGCGACATTGCTGCTATTCTAAACTACCCGATGCTGGATCTCGACGATGATGGGGAAGAGGAGGAAGACGAGGACGGGCCTCGAGAACATGCGGATCAACTAGATAGTGTCATCTAATCCATAGACCAGCGCAATAAAAGTAAAAGTTTGTATGATGTTTGGATATCTCGTCTGCCCAGAAGCCTCACCGCAACCTCAATTGACTCTTTGCTGGTGCCTATTATTCGCAGGGTATATCAACCGGGATTGGGCATAACAATTAACTCCGATATCCCCGATACATCTCGACATGGTCTGGACGGCTTCCTACTTTGCATCAGTTGCCCGCAGGTGAAGTTACGTATTGGCCGTAAATGATATCATCAGGCCTTCCGAACTAACCGACCCGCATTCCCGCATCGCGAAACAATCAACCCCGCGCTGCAACGCATCTCGCTGCCTACCTTTACTTACTAATTGTCGGTCTCCGAGGAACATTGAACTATTTAACCAGTCGCGACACCTATTCCTTCGTCGTTATCTCGTGGAACAAAGCCTTTCAACTCTCAATCACTGTTCGCAAAATGACTTCGAAACTCACCCTTCAGTCGACCCTCAAGCTCAACTCGGGCTACTCCATCCCGAGGCTTGGATTTGGAGTAGGTCTTCAGCTTCCGGTCAATCATGCGCCCGAGCTAATTGATGGTCAAGGTGTACCAAACCCCCAAGGAACAGGCCCCAGATGTCTGCAAGCAAGCCTTGGAGATTGGCTACCGCCACGTACGTCTCGCCTATACCTACAGGTCCCCTCTCACCCTCACGCTCAGGACTGACCAACGCAGATCGACTCCGCCTCGGCCTACCGCAACCAGGGCCAAAGCGCAGAAGGCATCGTCGCGGCTGGCGTTCCCCGATCCGACGTCTTCTTCACCACAAAGGTCCCCATGAGAAGCCTCCCCCTGTCCTACGAAAACACGCAAAAGCTCGTCGCCACGGCCCTCGAAGACACCAAGCTCGACTACCTCGACCTGGTGCTCATCCACGCGCCCTACGGCGGTCCCGAGAACCGCAAGGGCGCGTGGCGAGCCCTCGTCGAGCTGGTCGAGGCCGGCAAGGTGCGCTCCATTGGCGTGTCAAACTACGGCGTGCACCACCTGGACGAGCTGGAGGCGTACATCAAGGAGTTGGAGGGGGAGCGAGGAGGAGCAGGCAAGGGAGGTGTCATTTCGGTTGGACAGTGGGAGGTGCACCCGTGGCTGACCCGCGCGGATATTGTCAAGTGGTGCAACGACCGGAACATTGCCGTCGAGGCGTACTGTCCTATTGTTCGCGGGGAACGCTTCGGCGAGCCAAAGGTCAAGGCGCTGGCGGACAAGTACGCAAAGACGGAGGCGCAGATCTTGTTGCGGTGGAGTTTGCAGAGGGGTCTGGTTCCGTTGGTGAAGAGCGTGACGCCGTCGAGGATTTTGGAGAATACGCAGTTGTACGACTTTGAGTTGACGGCGGAGGAGGTCGAGGACCTTGCGACCAAGGAGTACAGTCCTTGTGCTTGGGACCCGACTGTTGAGCCTCTAGAGAAGTAGGATGAAATGTAGCAATGACTCGAGGAAGGGCAGTGATCAAGGTCTCTCGGGGAGAAAGAAGAATTCAATCAGTCCATTTAACATGATACAAATACACTCTTCCTCTCTTCGGAAGGTAGACAGTCAGATTAACTGAGGATGACCGTCTGTGTTGCTTTCAACCAAAGTGCCATGCTTACTGTGGTCATGTGACTTCGTTTCCACTTCGCGTCAACCCCGCTACACGTCCCGCCAGCACCTCACAGCGAAGTGCGTAACACCCTCATCGACACGACCCTCGCAAACCGGTCAAATGTAGTCGCCAAGATGGGGGGCCAGCGAACATTCACCCTCATCCCCCAAAACCCGGGCCCGGTCAACGCCCCCGATGCCGCCAGGTTCGACCGCCCCATGACCTCCAAGCAGGTCCAGAAGGCCTACAAAGCCGCCAATCGCGGCCCGCGCATGTCCCGAGTTGAACGGATAAAGCAAGAGAGGGCCGATCAGGAACGCATTCGAAAAGAGTTTGAAAAGGAACGGGCCGCGTCAAAGGCGAAGCAGGCGAGGGAGAAGAAGAAGGGGAAGTTGCTGGCCGAGAGGGAGGAGAAGCGCAAGAAGGGATTGCCTCTGGTGAGCGTGCGGCCGAGTCAGGATACCATTTCGAGATTTGTGCGCGGCAATGGGACGGCGAAGAAGAGAGACGCGGAGGGAGAGCAGGTCGAGGAGAGCAAAGTGCCAGATCCGGTGAGGGTGCCAGACCCTCCAGCGCCGAGGCTGGACGACATAATAGAGGAAGAGGGAATGCACAACTCGGATATCGAACACGGGGACTGCCCACAGATACAGAAATCAGAACATGTGAGAGAGGAGAAAAAGACGGATGAAAAGGGAGCAGATGAAAGGACATCGGAGGAAGACGGGGGTTTCACGCAAGATCTGGACGATTACTTTGGCCTCGACGCTTTCGCCTTTCCCAGCCCACCAGTCGTGGCAAAACCGACCTCTCAGGAAAAGAAGAAGGCAGCAGACCTGGACGATCTTGACCTTGACGACTTCGAAGAAGACCTGGCGCTGGAAATACTGCAGGATGTCGAGGCGAGCGCCAAAAGGGCAGCCTTGAAGGAACCCGATTGCAACAACCAGCAACCCATCTTCAAACCCCCAGCCGTTCCAAGCGTATCAACACCGCCCAATCCAATGGACCAACACCGCTCTCGAGAACCAACGCGATACGAACAAGACCTCGGCCTAAAGAAGCACACTCCCATGGCACCTCCACCAAGGCCGTCGGCCACCAAACCCGTCCGAAGCAGCCCTCCTCCCTCACCTTCACCCCCGCGCCAAGCTCCTCCCCTCAGCACGCAAGCGATTCTCTGCAACTTTGACGACTTTTTTCCCTCGCCGTCCCAACAAGCCCGCGAGCTGGAAGAAGAAACCATGGAAGAAGCGACGCCGTGCAAGACCAAGCCGCCGCTCCAGCCTCAAAAACCACCAGATCCCCCCGAGTCGTCCCTCCCAGAACCCAGGGCCGACTCGCCCTCGCCGCCTCCGAGGCGCTTCTTCACGTCTTCCGGGTCCCACGAGCTCATGTCCCTGGCTCTCCAGCGCAGCCGTCGCACGGCGGAACTCGAGAAAATCCAGCAGCGAGACCGGCTGCGCGCGCGGACCGGAATGGCGTTTCGAAACGAGGCGGAAGCAGCCGCTCGCGCTCAGCAGCGGAACAACGGCCATCCAAAACCCAAGGCCGCTATCGCTCCACGCGCGCCGCCGCCGCCGCCGCCGCGGAATCTCCCGCCCGTGCCTCAGAAGCCTCCAGAGCGCTTCGTCGCGAAGACGAATGCCGGACTACAGATGGCGAGCAATAGAGGAGGGCCGATATCGAGTACGAAAACCATTACGAAAGCCACCGCACCAGGGGTTGGGCTGCGAAAGGCACCGATACATGCCGTCCCGAAGACGAATACGAAGTCCGTGGCCGAACCGCCCAGAGCAAAAACACGAGCGCCAATCGCACCGAATGCGAACGCCAGAACCGCTCCCCATCAACAACAACACAAGACCACAACCCCAATCGTGGCGAATATGGCTCCCACGATGGGAGGAAACAAGGAAAACACGATCCCAAAGGCCGCGCCGCCCGTCCAGACAGTGTCCTCGTCGCAAGAGTCCGAGTACGGAGGCGGCGACTGGATGGACGACATTGCCTTGGAGCTCATGATTTGAAAACACGACCGGACGATGGCGCATGTGGCGTCGTCATGACTCTTTGAGAGTAAGATTTGGGGGTTTGGGGATTTGGGGACCTGGGTTGGGATAACTTTTGCGAAGGAGTTTGGCGTTTCGGTTGTTTTTGGTGCACTTCATGATTCGTTCAACATGTACACCTACCTACTAGGTACTTACCCCAGCAGGTCAAGGATGTACATGAGCTTCGTTCCGACGTCGGCGTCGGCGGCACCTTGATGGTCTTGTTCAACAATTCTATTCACAAGCGAGCGAGTCCTTGAGAGATATCACATGTCAAAGATAGTACTATACAAAGCCCTCTTTCGTGCTTGCTTTGCGCTTGGCAAAATGCTTGAGCTTGGCATCTCATCAGGATCCAGTCCTCCCAAGCCATCGTTCACGTCTGGAGCTCTTCGTGCAAGTTCTTGCGGCCGCTGTCCTGTCGGCTGTTGAATGTTCCTACATACACACGCCTCACACCCAATGAAAAAAAAACCTCGGAGACCAAGAACATCAATGCCCTCTATTGAACCAAAACGCCCCTACGCCGGTGTATCCGCTTCCCGTGCCCCCAAATCCATGTCCATGTCCATCCCATCTCCCCCTTCATTGCAAATCATCGCTTCGTCACAGCCGTGATTCCCCTCCCAAAGACATCATGCCTGGGCCAGGAAGTCGAGAGAGAGAAAGTCCCACGAAACCGCCAGAACCATTAGAGGAAAATGCCCACCCATTCGCTCTTGCTGGTAACCTTGGTCTCGCACCCGTCCACGACGCATCGGAGGTCGTTGATAGCGCTGGCCGGGGTCTTACCATCCAGGGTACGGAAGCCCACGCCGCGGGGGTTTGCTTTTGTCGGACGGCGGTTTTCAAAGCAATCTGCGCAGTAGACCTGGAAATACCATTAGTAAAAACGAACATGAAGATCTGCGTGATGCGTCACACGTACATGGCCACACTTCTTTAAGGCCCAGAAGTGATGCTCTCCGGCCGCCCGCTTCCGCTTCTTGGAGGGAGTGCTGTGTGTTGAGGGCGTCGTATCCGTAGGGTCATAAGCCAGCTCTTCCTCGCAAGCCGGACAGATGACGACATTCTCCGACGCCTTCTCGGGATCGGCGCACGTATCCCGCGTGAAGCCGTCTCGCGTGGGAGGGGCGGGTTCCATGGCCGGCTTCGGGCTCGGGGCCCTGGCCATGAAGGCTGTTCTCGTGATGTCGAGATGGGGCGGGAGGTTGAGCATGTTGATGTTGTTGGAGAAGATACCAGCAAATCTCCTGGAAAGGCCAATGGTAAAGGCGGGAAACTCCTGGCCGGGCTCGTTGCTGAGAAACTGGAGCCCTACCAACTCGTCGGGGTTTCCGGGACCGCGGGAATTGTGCATGGTGTGGTTCGGGGGACGATGGGGGTTGTGGGCGTGGTAGTGGTGAGAGCGGCTGGCGCGAGCTCGGGTCGAATCCGACGGTCGTGACTCTTCGGGCGAGTCGACTGTCAAGTCGATAACTCCCGTGGACGGCGTGAAGAGGGTGCTATCGCTGCGGGCCAGTTGCGGCGGGGAGATTCGTTGCGAGTTGGTTCGACGAGGGTTTCGGCTGGCGCGGCTGGAGGACGCAGCGGTGCGTCGTTCTCGGACGGGAGAGTCGGGCTCGGCGGTGAGGTCGATGACGGAAGGATCGGTTTGCGTCTGCATGCTGCGTTCGTTTGGTCGACGAGTTCGCGAAGGTCGCGAGGGGGGTGGTTGGCTGGGCGGGTGCGGGAGATGCAGGGTGGTGCGACGTCGAGACGACGGAGGATTGGCTTCTCTGGCAGCAACGAGGTGTTGGAGGATGATAGAGTCGGAGTCCTCCACCACGAATAAGTCGTCTTCGAAGGAGTCCATGTTGGCCAAGGGAGGGAAAATGAGCGATTCAAGGGAGACGGCTTCCCAGTGTTTCTACGCCGGCAGGTGCGCGCCGGCCGTCGAGAAGGCAGCCAGGCGGCGGTCTTGGATTCACGATGGACGGGGAAAACAGGCGGCGTGGATATCCACACGAGGCAGCGGTCGGGCGTCGTTCGGGATGAGATGCCGCGAGACTTCGGGCAAACGCAGGGCTTCGGCGGGAAGAGGAGCCGTGACGGGAAGACGGGCGACGGGCGACGCTGGTGAATGAAGGACCTTGGGGTCGAAGATGGTCGCGGGTTTGTCGAGGGAGGCGAGGTGGAAAGAAATGAAAGAGCTGCGACTAAGAAATTCGGGGTGAGGATGGAAAGATTGGAAATGCGGGATGCGGGATTGATTGCGGGAAGTGGTTGTTTGGTGTGCGGCTGGATACAAGAGAGGTTGCCACTGCCACTGCCACAAGACGCTCTGACATTAGACACTCAAGTTAGCACCGCTTTAAGCCTATTTCGGTCGATTTCCTCCCTGAACACTTGGCCGCCTAAAACACACCAAGAAAATTTCTTAAAATTCCAAATGCCCTTTCTTTCTTGCTTAACGTCTACTTAATATCGATGCGCTGCGTCGGCTATATTTAGCTATATATCTGCAATAAAGCCGCTTGCAAATGGCTCGAGGCAGAGTTTTGGTCCTGTCGTTCAGTTGTTCGGCGATTGGGGGAGAAATCGGCCGAAAGAGGCTTAACGCCGTGCACAATTGAAAAACCACCGTGCATGTTTCAGTGTTCCTGGTACATGCCACATTGTGGCGGCGACCGAGATGAGGCTTGCCTGGTCTTGCTTGCTGCAAGGCTCCAGGGTCCATTGTTTACCCCGCTGCATGGCATGCCTCCATTCCGATGGCCGGCCAATTTGGGAGCCTGCATACGAGCTGTTGGTGATGGCGTCAAATTAATGACTATCTGCAAATACGATAAAAAGTCAAACCATTTTGTATAAAGAAGCCGTCCTTATTGCCCAACTTGGAAGCCCATCGTCCAATCTCTCCTCCTAGGCCCTTAATTGTACAGCTATTATATCTAAACCTCCACGCCTCACCAGTAGTTCAGTTCTCAAATGCAAAGCAAACTCCCCGTCCCTATCATCTATTCCTTGGCTCCTCCCAGCACGCTCACGACTCCCTCCTCGTTCACAGTCACCAGCTTCTTCCCAGACTCCCCCCACTGCACCGCGACCGCCGGCGTGGCGCTCGTCAACAGCTCGCTCCATTTCTTGCTCGACTTGGTGTACTGGTGCACCGTCACGCCCGAAGGTCCGCCCGTCGCGAGGAACTGGCTGCTGTAGTCCCACGAGAGCGCCCGCACGGGGCTTCCCGTCTCCAGGACCTTGGCCACGGCCGCGTCGCCCTCCTTTCGCAGGTCGAAAATGGTCACCATGGTCTGGCCCTTGGCCGTGGCCGCGAACCAGTAGCCGTTCTCCGAGAAGGCCAGGGCCTGCACCGGCGCGCCCAGCTTGAACACGGCGGCCTGGTCGAGGGTCTTGGTCATGAAGAGCTTGATGTCTCCGGAGACGGTGCCGGCCGCGAACAAGTGGCCGTCGGGGTGGAACGCGCACGAAGTCAGCGCCGCATCCGTGTACGCTCGGCTGACCAGCTTCAGCGTGTTGAGGTCGTAAAAGACAATGCCCTTGTCACTGCCGACGGAAGCCACGAGCTCACCGCCGGGGTGCACGCTCAGGGCCGTGGCCGCGCCGGAGTGCTCGCTCAAGGACGCCACCTCGCTGCCGCTCTCGAAGATCTTGACGGAACCCTGGCCCGTGGCGAAGACGACCTTGGATCCGGCCCAGACCGTGTCCGTCACGGGCTCGTTGACGGGGACTTGTCGTTCCACCTTGTCCGCGCTCACAGAATAGATGGCAGCCTCGCCGCTCAGGCCGCCGACGGCCGCGTAGTCGCTCTCGACGGCGACGGACGTGGCCTGGGGGACTGGAAGGGCATTCGTCGCGCCGACAGCAAACGCCGACACCTCCTCTGCGCTGACCCAACCTTCGGGAACGGGTCTCTTCTTGCGACCCTTGGACAACCTGCATCGCATGTTAGCTTCCATCATGACAACAACCAGGCAACCACGTACGTTTGGTGAGTCTCGTCCACACGCGTAGCGAGCTCATCGGGAAGCTGCTGCACGCTATCCACAACCATCTGGTCGCCGCCGCTGGCAGCCCCCGACACCGTGACCTTGCTCAGAGCATCTCTCGCCTCGTCGCGCTCCCTCATCAACCGCGCAATGACCCTCACGGCGGCGTCGTGCTGGTACAGGGCCGTCGCGAGCTCCTCCCGGGTGCGCGCCAGCTGCTCCTTTAGGTTATACGTCTCGAGGGCCAGGGCGTCCCATTCGTTCTGAAAGGTGGCGAGGAGGGCGGGGATGGAGGTGAGGGTGGGAGGACGCGGTCGGACGATGCGCGACGAGTGGATGGGGAGGAGGTCGTCTGTGGTGAGGGCTTCGCCGGAGTCGGGCTCGGTGGCGTGCTCGTTGATGTACTGCTCGATGAGTCGCTTTTCGTAGACGACGCCTGCAAGGAGTCAATAAAATGCGTAGAAACGCCGGGCACGGCATGTACGTACCGGACTTCTTGGACACGACGGGCTCTTGGGGAGCCTCCCCAGAAACTGCAGCTCAAAGTCAGCACCAGACACATAGTTGGGTCATGAACAAGCGTGCAACTCACTTCCGCAAAGCATGGCGACTGCAAATCAAAGCTTGAAAAACGCTCAATTCCTTTTCGTCGCGACAAAATGCGTTTTCTCCTTCTCGAGTCGTGAAGCTCTACTTGCGACCGGCGATGGGAGTCGAGATTGATTTTGCCCGTGCACTGACCAACCAGAACACGTTCGCAGCGCTGGGTCACGGGGTGATTAGATAAGCTTTATCGACCCAATATTCGATTGTGCTTATCGCGCTTCTTCCAATGTGGCGCATCGATTCATGGTCATCCCTCCATCATGGACGCAACCTTTTTTCGTTGGTGTGTTCCACAGAAGGCCTCAAGTCCGGGGGCGGAGAGCACCGCGTTGCAACGTGTTTCGCACCCGTGGACGGTGGACATCTCCGGGGTCCGGCCGTCGGCGATACGTACAGCTGGAGACTTGTGATACAGATAGGAGCCAACTGGCAGTGGCAACCTAAAAAAGAGCTGGAGGCTTACCATTGTGACTTTTCTTGTGTTTTCAACCATTTCACTTTTCGAGTCCTTGAGCCCAGTGCAAACCCCCGTGCAAAACAAACCAAACTCACCATGTTCCTCCCAAGAGTCGACGTCCTCCACAGCCTCACCGACCCCTACCAGGCCGAGACGCTAGACCTCCTCTTCGAGCCCAGCCCGGCCATCCACGACTCGCTCCTCCCCGTGGTTCGCACCGCCGAGTACAAGTCGTACGCGGAGCTCATCGACGCCTGCCAGATCCGCCTGCTCTCCATGGCCGCCGCCAGCTCCGACGACGACGCCACGGATCCGGACCCGGTGCTGCTCTCCATCCTGGCCTCGCACCCTCGCCTCGGCGCCAAGCGCGTCGAGTCGGCCCAGTCGGCCGCCGAGCAGGCAAACTTGGCGGGGGAGGGCGAGGAGCTGGCGGTGTTGAACGAGGAGTACGAGAAGACGTTTCCGGGGCTGCGGTACGTGGTGTTTGTGAATGGGAGGGGGAGGCCGGAGATTATGGAGGATATGAAGGCGAGGATTGCGAGGGCCGACTATGCTCGAGAGATTGATGCAGCGATACAGGTAAGATAGTATTCAGCTATCGGATATGAGTTGCAACATGCTAACGCCAACAGGCCATGTGCGACATTGCAAAGGACAGGGTACGCAAGATTGGCGAAGAACTGTGAGAAGAAGTCATGACGTGACGGCCATTAGAAGCATTAATTAATATTGTAAACATTTCGCGAAACATGCGTTCCTTTGCGGAACCTTTCTGCTGTTGACGCCGCGTTTCCATATCCCAGAAAACTACAGAGTGCCAGGATGATATCTCATATGCAAAACCCAGAA
>JAMQMW010002300.1:61992-83097 GCA_024115155.1 Thelonectria blattea
TCGGGTGACAGGCAACGAGTTGGGTTGGTACTTTGCGTGCATGTACCTACTCTTCCGGACGGATGCTCCGTAGGGATAACTAACTGCCTTGTTGGGGGAAGGAGGATGCCGAGAGGAATACGCCTTGGCGGTACATTTCCACCGCGGGCCGAGCCTTGCAGAGGCTCAAGTTGGGTGTCGACAGAGGACAAAGGGCCAACAGCCGAGTCAACGTTTCATTCCATCTTTGACCCATGAAGCAAATTGTGAAATTATGAAACAGCAAAGTATGTATCCGTACGTCCTCCAAAAACAAGGATAAAACACCTCACACCGTAAGAATGTGTCCCCCCGCCATCACCAAGCAAAAGTTGCATGCATAGACAGCCCCGCCATACCATCACACCGGCCTCGTCCTCACCTCAAAGATGTCGTTCCTCCACCCGGCCCTCTCGTATTCATACACCCTCTGTTCCGCCTCCCTGCCCTCCATCTCCCACATCCTGACCAAGCTGCCCGGCGCGTACCGCCCGCGGAACACTCCCCGGTCCGCCGGCCTCACGCCAACCCGCGCCTCGACGTCCGGGTCCTTGGCCGGCACAAGCCGCGCCAGCACCGCCCGAGCAAACGTCCATGCGTCGGCCGGGTTGGCGATGCGAGTCGCCCGGAGACGCTCCCGAGCAAAGACTATCTCTCGGTTGAGGTGGTGAGCTGCGTCGGCGATGGCCGTGGCAATCTTGACTTCGAGAGCTCTCTTGATCACGGGGCGGATGAAAGGCTTGAAGAACCAGGCCAGGCACGCAAACTTGGACTTGCTGAGGCGGTAGTTGAGGTGGTGGATGTGTACCTTGACGCCACGTAGGGTAATCATCTGCTCGAGGCGCTCGCGGCCGATTTCGACGTCGATGGAAATGTCGATGCCACGTTCGTCGAGGTAGAAGCCGGCGAGGCCTTCGTCGACTAGACGCAAGAGGCCCGAGTGCAGGCGAAGCCAGTACCCCAGGTCCTCCGCGGCAATGGACAGGCCCGCCACCTTGATGTTGACCAGCGACGTCAGCGTCGATGCCGTTCCCCGGCGTCCCTTGCGTACATCAATGTCGTTGTATGTTGAAACTCGAAGTCTGTAGGGTAAAAATGAGCTGTGATTGACCGTGGTGCCTGGTTCGAGAATGAGGTTCTCCAGCAAGAGGTCGATGGCAGGTGTAGCCACCTCGAGACGAGGAATGGGTATGTACTGAATGCCTTGGATTATGAGCGGAAGGAAAATGTTGATGGCATCAGATATGAGCTCCTTGTTGGCGTTCTTCCCTGCCGGAGAGAGGAGACTGGCGATTCGCTTGGTGTGTCCCATCAGGTTGTGAATGTCAGCGTCGTCCAGCACGGAACGAATGGCCGCGTGCAGGCTATCGAGCAGTTTCTCGAGATTCTCCCGAATGGACGACTTTTCTGCGAGATCGTTGGACTTTTGGCGCAGCTCCTTGAACCGCTCATCTGCGTTGTCGAAGAAATCCGGGTCCATCAACATGTCCTGCACCAAGTTGCCGACCTGTCGAACCAACTCGTCAAAGTTGGGATCGGCCTTTCCGTCTTCCAAGACTTTGTGAAACGACTCTTCCACCCTCTTCCAGTTCTCCTTCTTTCCAAAAGACGTGATGAAGAGCCAAAAGTTGTGCAGCGCTCGGTCAGCATCCTCGTTGGTATGGGCATCCTCCTCGACGACGCGAGCCGCCTCCGTGGCAGCATGTGAGTAAGTCAAAAGATAGCGGTTGATGAGCTGAGAAATGGTCGACACAGACTCGGAATAGTCTGTGTGTTGGCGAAGGTTGAGAACCGTTTGCTTCAGGCGCTGAAACAACGTCTCGCGCTCTTCCTCGCCCAAATGGTCCGCGACGCTCTGGCCGGCTTCGTCGACCAATTCTCCAACTCCTTCGGTCAAAGCCTCGGATACTTTTGCCACCTCTTCTTTGAGATCCCCCTTTGAAACGGGCTCAGATTTGCCGTTTGGGTGCTTGAGTGCGTCCTTGTCCTCCTGATCGGGTTCGATAGCTTTGCCCGCCTGCTTGGACACATCGGAGAGGGTAAAGGCGGTGTCTTTTAGGACTTCCTTTCCCACAGTGCTCAGATCGGACAGGAACAGACGGAAATCCGAATTGTTCAAAAGGAGAGAGCCGACGGTTTGCAAGCTTTGATACGCAGCCGTTGCGTCGGCCTTGACCTTGGCCCTTGACGCCCTGGCCTCAATGTCGCCCACATCCACGTTGAGTCGCGCCTTGGTGAGATACCATATGAAGTCTTGGATCTGGTCTTCGGAATTCTTGTTGTGTAGAAGTTCGATGAATCGCTGCAGCCAGAGCCTCAGTGTGCGTACCAAGGCTCGTCCGGACGGGCTGAGTTCCTCCTGGCGTGGGTTGAGAATATCTGCCGAGAGTAGAGTGCGCAAGTGGGTGATGGTCTGCTTGTTTGTGGGCATGTCGCCTTTAGACGTGGCTCTGAGCATCTGATATGTGTGAAGCTTCTCGTGAAGTCGCGTCTGCAGTGCCGTCTCGTCGTCGTATCGTGGGAGAAGAGGTTGGCGCTCTGGATCCATGTCCTCGGGAGGAGGGCGCAAACCGAGACAGGACATCATTTTGCTGGTTATGGTCTTTCACCGAGGCTTGAGAGAAAGTGGTCAAGGTGTGCTATAGTAAAAGAAAGGCCGTGGCTGAGAAATGAAAAAGTCGTGGGCATTGCGAACTGATGAATGTTGTTTGCGTCCCTTGTTCACTCTTGGGTGACGTCATTGATCGATAGCGGAGATTCTGCTCCTCGACGAGAAGGTGCGACTTTCGCATCATCAAGGCGTCAGTGATGGAAGAAAGGCAAAATGAATTGACGTTTCACCAGATGATTGGTGGGATTAGATAAAATACGGCTTTTATACTGTGGTCATATTTTCCATCATGATGCTGTCATGACTTGTGGCTTGTGAAGTTGCAGCACAATCACGGCGATTTCCAGGGCGCCCGATGTAACCTCTTTCAATCTTAGTTTAGCTGCAGAAGAGAAGCTCATGTTCATCTGTCGCTTGAAATCGCTTGCGACGATGCAGCTTGACTGGCACTGTATGTCGGTGTCAGTCCAATCTACCCGGGACCATGGATTCATTCAGCCAGCTGGAGCTGCGTGGCTCAAGCTTGTAACTAGGTATCCATCACAAATCACTTCAAGGCACTAACGCGTGTAGAGATGCAGTTGGTCGCCATCAAAAGAACCAAGAGACCTATCAAGGAGCCTGCCTTCAAGCTGACCATGACCCTTTGTACCAAAACGGCATGGACCTCGGTCAACTGCATTAGGCCAGTGGGTTTCACGAGAGAGCACAGCAGCGGCCATCGGGACTCAGGCCCGAAGCCGAGACAATGGGAGTCGCTGCATTCCTGCAGTTGTTGTTCTCGACAACTCTTCACTGTAGAGACAACTTGCCACAACTGAGATCCTGAACCATTCGTCGCAACCATGGACGGCACCGGCCTAGAAGTGCAGCCCTGCAGCGCGTCCGTCAGCAACTGGAAGCGCATGTCGTTCCAAGAAGCCATGGACTTGACGCGGCTGCCTGACGGACCTCTTTCGCGCAGAAAGCCAGAAAAGAGATTCATGAGCCGTCAGCCGCCGTGGATACCGGGAAAGGAACTTCCCTTGCAGGCCGTCGGTCTGGGACACGTGAGGGTAGCGAGGGGAGCCTTTGGTGGTGTCGTGTACTGTATGGCTCCGTTGGCAGCGTCGCGAGTGGTTGAGGAAGAAGATGAAGAATGCGGAACTGACAAGGAGAACGGGCTCGCCATTCACGTAAGACGCTTCGCGATTACTATTGATCAAGCTGACCGTATCAGTCAATACAAGCCGTCTTCACAAACCCCGGCCTGGCAGACCGGCCCTTCATCTTCAGCGTCACCGAACTTCAATCCAGCCGCGCATTCTCCACGCGCCTCGTGAATGTGCACCAGTCCACCGAGCCCTCTACTAACCCCGCCGGTCCCTTTCCCATCTCAGACGCCGATGCGTCTCCGGGAAACAGCTGCTTCTCATGCCTAGCGACGTTCAAACGCCCTTCTTCAAGCCCCGCCGACGTCCAGCATGCATCACCTCAAGACCGCTACAGAGACATCCTCTCCAGACCGCCGACCGAGTGGCCACATTGTCCGCAGGCGGACATTGACGAAGTGACGAGGACGCTCCCCGACGCTGGACCTGGAGCCTTCCCAATCCTTGACATGCGCAAGGTCGACATGACGGCTTACAACGCCGACAAGCCCGTCCCCGATCGGCGAGAACTCATCCTGTATCGCCTCCTCAAGCCGCTGCCAAGGGAAGATGTCAACGCGCACGTCGCCTGTCACGCCTTTGAGGCGGATCGCAACGGGCTCATCATGCACGGCAACCATCTCGGGTTCGGGTTCAACTGGGGCACGGCGGCCACGCTGAGCTACTCGTTCTACATCCACGTCAACGCGCGGGACGCAGTGATGGAAGGGGAGGACTGGTGGGTTCAGGAGGTGTACTGGCCGCGGTACAGCGCGGGGAGAGGCTCGATGATCAGTTTGACTTGGAGTCCGCAAGGGAGACACGTTGCGACGGGCTATCAGGATGGCATCATCTATCCGTCGGGAGAGGAGACGCCTGATAGATCGAAGCTTTGATGGAGGCAGAGAGCGTTTGCCAACTTTTGACATAGCCGAACAACATGAAGGCTTGGAGCATAAGAAGGTGTTTAGACAAATAATAGCTTCCACGGTAATGGCTCGGCGCTTTTTCTTTGCTGAATCCATTCAGTCGTGAGCCTGCCAAAGGTCATAGTCTTTGTTTGTATCTGCCCCTCGCGTTTTACTGGCCGTTTCATTCACCTCAACTCAACATTCGACTTGCTTTCTGAGGAGCGCAAAAGAAACCAAAGCAGCGATAAAGAACAGAAAAGAATCGCGCCGCCAATGAATCCCATACATGTAGACAAACATTTAATACCTGAGTTAAAGAGACCTCTCTTCAAATACATGACCACTTTGGTGTTTGGAGACAAACAGGCATTGTCACGGAGGGCCTCAATGTGAGAAGGCCGTCATCAGCTCACAACCCTCTGTCATCATCACAACGGCCTACCCACGCGACAATGAATCATGCTCAAGGCTGAAGGCTGGTTTCTTAGGTGCAAACAATTCCCGCTGTAGATGGCGATGGGCTTCTGAACGCTTCTACGGGCGGGCTACTCATGATGAAGGGATCAAATAAATACTGATCTTTCGCCCAGATAGCTGGAACTGGTGTCTTCATTCATAAATTCACCTACCAGACTGATCTCAGCATCTTACCATACACTCATACCATACACTCATACAATACACCCATCCGATCACGACAATAACATCCACGTTGCTACCCAAGCCACAGACGATACATCTACCAGTAAGTCCCCCCGTTACCTCTGAACAGTGTCGCCCACTCCTCTCGGTCCCACGAAACCATGGTGGGAAGTCAATCAGGGACGCCCAACGTCCCCCCGGCCACGGACGAGCAGTCGGTTCCATCCGTTGAAGAAGCGCAGAATCGCGAAAAGATGATAGAGATGCTCAGGACCCCATACGACGCGGTGTATGCCGTCGACCAAACCGGCACCTACTTCACCCAACCGCCCGAACCGAGGGGCGTCCCGGTGCAAAAGCTCGCGGAGAACGAGGACTACTGGGAATCTGGGCAATGGACCTCACTCGACGACTTTCTGGAGCGAGACACCAGCGTAGAAGGAGGAAGAGACTTTTGGAAATCCGTCACCGACGACGGCTCGGAAAAGGAGCACTGCAAGAGTTCCCACAGGGAATGCGTAGCCAAACTCAGCAAACATCGCAAGATCCAAAAGTTCTTCGGTCCTAACTCGGAGTGCCACCCAAACCAGCTCGTTAGCAAGCGATACCTCCCGCATAAAGGCCTATGCAATATGGAAGTCATGTATAAGTTGGCGGGTATCTTGCAACACTTGGGCAGCGTCTACGAGAGGCATCGAATGGGCATGACGCCTTGGTACGTCGACACCTCTTCTCATTAGTGCAATGAGGATACAAAGCTTACATTTGATGTACGATGCATAGGGACTTGCTCCGCTGGCGAATCATCAGGATTGTTCAACTACACGCCCGTATTGGTTGCCGGCCCAGGATACGAAGTATTATCCTCAATATCAGCGCTGACCGAGAGCGTCCTGAGGACCGCACTCTTCGCCAGGCTGTGCTGCTTGGCGCCTCTTACGCGGGCAGACGGCTTACCTTCAAACGGCAGTACATCAAGCTCCTAGCGCCTCCTCCTACTGAAGAGGAGATGGTGGTTCATGAATCCCACCAACACGACTTCGCTCCGTGGCTTGTCCCGCAAGGAGCAACGGTTCAGGCTCAGTCGCCCTCGCTGTTGCCCGACTCCGCCCTTGTCGAACTACAGGAGCAGGAGTGGCGGGAGCGAGAGGAAGAAGATGAGCGGCGGGAGCAGGAGGAAGACGAGGAACGGTTTATTTGGGAGGATGATGAAGAGGAGGAGCGGGAGTGGTGATTAATACGCGAAGAAGGAGGGGTTGCGCGAGGAGTAGAGACTGAGGAGTGTCGACTGCAATTGGAAGAAGGAAGTGTCTTGGGTTGACGGTGGTGGAAATGACGGTGGAGGATGTTTGAGCCGCATGAAGATTGGATAGACATGAGCACTCTGAAGAATGTGCCTACCAATAGATAGAGGAATAGATCAACGCTGATGTGTCTCTCTCATTGAGTGTTAGCGAACGAGCTACTGCAGGCGAGCACGCATTCAGATTGGTTTCCTCGCTTTACAGCTGTGTTGGTTCTGACTTCTCCATTCGGTTGCTTCACTTTTTCTCTGCGATAGGAAAAAGAAAAGAGAGTGCGAACCGAGAAGAGGGGCAGATGTGGTTTAATGAACGGGAGCTGGGCGGTAACTCAAATCGTTTGCAACGAGGAGGGAACATAAGAGAGAATAGGGTGATAGTATCAGAAGAGCTTTCAAGAGATTCCCATCTCTAACAATAAATAAGAATGAGGCAACATCTAGTATTGAGAAGCTAAACATCACTAAAAATCGGAGCCTTGATTCAGCACTAAATCTCTAGTCTCGGCACCTTCCATCGCGTCCACGCTGTCTTGACTCTTGCATACGTAGTAAGTTGCCTTCGGGTAAAGGCCTTGCTGGGATGATGCCTGTCGCTGGGGAACAAAACGGTCTCCTGAGCCTTGCATAGGGCAGGTTTTCTAGGGCTCCAACTGGCTGCGATGCTTCGAGTGCAACATCGGCTCTAACAATTGGCGAGGCCAACGCAGCCCCTCACGCCGATCAACTGCGACGAAACGGTGTTTGAGGCGAGAAAAGCTATGGATGCTGATCTCTCCATCTGCGGGAAACTGGAAGTCACCCCCGATCCAGTTACGAGAGACTGCTGAGAGTGCCCCGGAGTTTAGTCACCGGATTGCGGAGTCTGGGAGAGCAAAGAAGTCGCAGCCATTTGGGCTCTCTTGAGAAGACAGTAATTCATCAACCCTAATTCGCCATTCCAAGCGGGGGCAGTGATGGATGGGGGTTGCAGTGCAAGGATGGTGCAGATCCAACGAGGCATTTGGGAATTATAACCGAGCAGATTGGCGACGAAGGAAGAGAGAAGAAGACTTGGGGTGTTTCGTCAGTCTCAAGATACGACTGCCTTGGATTGGATGCTCTTCACCTTTCCTACGCTCACTCTCGCTCTGCGTTATAACGGACCGCCGTCATGGGCTTTCTGTCGCTCATTCTAGGCTCGGCACTCGCCCTAATCGTATATTTAATCGTCAACCGTCTCACTGCGAAGCAGACAAAACATGCTCTCCCTCCCGGCCCCAAGGGCCTCCCTCTGCTGGGCAACCTCAACGACTTGCCCGAGCCGGGCGTGCTCGAGGCCCATCACTGGCTGAAGCACAAGGACTTGTACGGTCCGTGAAATAAGGGATTCCTCTGGTTGGAAGATGATGCTAATTGTTGCGAGTAGGCCCAATCAGCTCGGTGACCGTCATGGGACAGACTCTGGTCATCATCAACGACACGCGCATCGCGTTCGAGCTCATGGAGAAGCGATCGGCAAAGTATTCATCGAGACCGCGACAGGTTATGGCGGGAGAAATGTACCCGCTTATGCTCAATTGATGGAGTTACGACATGGCTGATTGAAGAACAGGGTTGGCTGGGAGAACACTCTCGGTCTGTCTCAATACAACGAGCGCTTCAGAACGTATCGCAAGAACTTTGGTCGCATCATCGGGTCCAAGGCCTCGGCGGATCGGTATAATGAGTTGCAAGAAGCCGAGGTCGGCCACTTTTTGATGCATGTTTTGGTCAACCCCGAGACTCTCGTCGATCAGATCAAGAAGTTGGTGTCGCGACTCTCGTACCTGCATCACGGCTAACACACTCAGGGAAGCTGGCGCAGTCATTCTGAAGATTGTCTACGACTATACGGTCGAGCCCTTCAAGGAAGATCCCCTCGTCAACATGGCCGTCGAAGCCATGGTCAACTTTGGGCGTGCTGCAGTTCCCGGCGCGTTTTTGGTCGACATGATGCCGTTCTGTGAGTACCACCATTCACCCCGTTCGCACCACGCCTACTGCGTATAAGTGAGGTCAATCCCCGATTGGGTCCCCGGAACCGGCTTCAAGAAGACGGCCAAGAAATGGAACTTGGAGTTGACAGACGTCACGGAGAAGCCATATGCCTTTGTCAAGCATCAAATGGCGCGGGGTAAAGACGACTCGTCATTCCTCTCGCGACTGCTGGAAGCTGGCGACGAGGCTCTCGAGGAAAAGTTCACTAACAAGTGGTCTGCCATGTCCCTGTACACGGCTGGCGCTGATACGGTGAGTCACGCCTCTAACCTCTCGATCGCATGCTCACATCTACAGACCGTGTCCTCGATTGAAGCCTTCTTCCTGGCCATGACGGCCTTCCCAGAGGTCCAGCGCAAAGCCCAAGAAGAGATTGATCGAGTCGTCGGCCGAGACCGACTGCCCACTTGTTCGGATCGGCCCAACTTACCATACATCGAGGCTACACTCAAAGAAGTCCTGCGTTGGCACACTGTCGTGCCCATGGGTCTTCCTCACACGAGCACAGCCGACGACGAGTTTGAAGGACACTTCATTCCTAAAGGATCGATGCTGTTTGCCAATGTCTGGTGAGTGCGATAGCGCCCCCGGATGGGGGACTTCAAATCTGACCTGTTTAGGCACTTCACCCACGACCCAGAGATCTACGACGAACCCATGACCTTCATGCCAGAGCGCTACCTCCAAACCAAAGGCCGTGAACCGGCGCCCGATCCAGAGCAATTCGTCTTTGGCTTCGGCCGTCGAATCTGCCCGGGCCGCAACCTAGCCCTCAACGCCTTGTTCCTCAACATTGCGCAGTCGCTAGCTGTCTTCAACATCACCAAGGGCATTCAGGATGGAAAGGAGGTTAATAACAAGATCGAGTTTACTCCGGGCGTCATCAGCCACCCTGTTCCTTTCAAGGCCAAGATCAAGCCGCGGTCTGCGCACCACGAGAAGTTGATTCGGGCGATTGAGGAGAGGTTCCCGTGGCAGGAGAGCGATGCGAATGTACTGGAGAGTCTGAATGGTTAGAAATGATGGATCGTTGTGTAAGCCGTAGGCACCTAGGTATTAATATCGTCCGAGTTTAATGTTGTCCCAGTTGCTGGACCGAGACCCCTGGAAACTCGACGGGAGCGCTGCATATCACCCGCTTCGATGCAGTCGCACGCGGCGCGGGACTTTTGATTCGCATCTATTTCAGCTGGACCTCGGGGGCGGAGTTGTTGCAGTGCGTCAGCAAGGAACCGACGTCTCTTGAGGGTTTGATTCGTCGAGGATTCGCCAACGACGGCTTCCTGCAGGTGGCTGCACCGGGTGGCTGGGATGAGTCTGTCCTACAGCATGTACATGGAGGCTGGAGCTACTGTACGGGTGAGTCTCCCACAGTCACACACATGGTCCGAGTATGCAAGCTGCGGCTGAGGAGGTGTAAAGACAGTCCCACAGGAATATGCATGCGTGCTGACCAACGCCCTATCCCCCCGTTTCACGCTCATCGGGTCTCCCCTGCTAGATCCAGGCAGCACACACCGGCGCTCAACTGGCGCTCCTTTTGGGAAGTGCCCGAACAGCCAGACGTCTAATCTTAGCACCTCTGCCGTGCACGCCGATCGGAAACCCGATGCCGCCCGGTTGATCCTGCTTAAAGCCATGGGTATTTCCACGGCAAGCCCCCCGAGCCCCAAAAAGGGTTGCAATTTGATCTCCCGGGCATCGAAAAAGTAATCATGCATCCCTCGAGCACGTCGGATTCGCTCTCGACGCAGTCCAGCATCGCCAAGGAAGCCAAGGACAATGTCTCTCCGTTGCTGCCAAAGGCCGACAAGAAGAAGAAGCGACCCGCCGATAAGTTTCAGGAGCTGGGAGACTCTTGGTTGTTGGAATGGTGCTGTCTGGCGTTGAGCATCTTGTCCTTTGCCGGGCTGATTGCCATCCTCGTCAAGTTCGACACCAGGCTGTTGACTGAGTGGAAATGGAGCACCGCTTCTATCAACACGGTCGTCGCCATCCTCGCCACGATTTCGAAGGCTTCTCTCGCCTTGGCTGTGAGCACTTCGGTTGCGCAGCTGAAATGGAACTGGTTCAGTAACAAGGAGGAGCCGCTCATCGACTTTGATCGCATCGACGCCGCGAGTCGAGGCGCGTGGGGGAGTTTCCGTCTGATGAGGACCATGATCCGTCACCCGTATGTATATCCAATCCCTATTGCCTACCTTCCCTCCCTTCCTGACCATCGCAGCCACTGGATCATGCTCGGCGCCCTGACGACCATCATCTTCCCCGCCTACGGCCCCTTCCTACAAGCCCTCATCGGCCTCGAGAACGACGACTTCGTCCGGGCCAAGAACGGAAGCTGGTCCTTATTCGGCTCAGCCCGACAAGGGGACGGCTACTCGACCGACCTGTACACATCCGGTGCCACCATCGGACAATGCTCCAACCTCTCGGTCGGATCCTACCTGGAAGACGGCTCGGCGGGGGTATTCCAGATCCCCTTTGACGGCCCGGACGGCAACGAAACCCTCTTCCCGCAGTTCGTCTACGACCTACAAGGCATCGATTTCGGCATGGCCGCGGCCGTCTGGAACGGTCTGTCGGACCAGGTCCAGGCCATCGACCTCTGGCCCAAGTTTGTCTGCTCGTCCGGGAACTGCACCTGGGCTCCGTACACTTCCCTCGCCGTGTGCTCCCAGTGCAACGACATCTCTGACCACATGGTCAAGACAAAGGGAAAACTGGTGACGCCCTATCCCTACTTCTTCTCGAGCGCGGACCCCGGCGAGACGTTTCCGGAAATCAGCTACCCAGGGGTCAACGCCCAGAACGGAACCTACACCGCCTACACGATCCGAGAGAGCGGCCTCAACATATCCAACTACGACGGACCGCTCACCACGATAGAGAGCGGCATCGGCAAAGTCCAATACGAGACGTACATGACGGCAAAGGCCATCAGCAACCCCGGCCTGACGCTGACCTTCCAGCAACTCCGCACTATGATCCTCGCCGTGCAGGTCCTCAAGGTGGACGACAGCTGGAAGAACAACCAGACGTGGTGGGAGAACACGACCGTCCGGGCCCACGAGTGCAGCCTGTCGTTTTGCGTGGCCGAGTACAACTCCAGCGTGCAGCAGGGTCTCTTGTCGGAAACCGTCGAGACGACGTGGCACAACCGGTCCAAGAACTCGTTCCAGTACACCAGCGATCCGGAACTCGACGAGGCTTTTACGAAGTGGTCAAACTACTCCCTCGATCTGACCAACATTGACCGCACCGATCTCCAGCTCTTCATCCCGGAAAACTCCAAAGTCGCGTCGCCCGAGTTCAAGGGCCAGACGTTCAACATTTCACAACCCACCATCGTCGGCCTGATGCAGATCCTCGTCGAAGGCTTCGGCGTCAACGAGTCTGCCACGGACATCCCGTCGGTCGTGTACCCGGCCACCGGTTCTGGCAACAACCCTCCGGACTTTGGCCTCGCCCTCGGCAGCGTCTCTAACGTGACTACGGCGTTTGACATGTTGGGCATGAGCCTTTCGAAATGGATCCGCAACAAGGCCACCAGCAAGGACGTCTCCGGTCTCGTGAGGCAGGAGTTGGTGGTCATCAAGGTCTCGTGGTACTTCTTGATCCTGCCGCTGGTGACGCTCTTCATGGGCTTGGCGGTTGTGCTTTTGGCTATTGTCGACACGAAGAGGAAGGGTTTGCCGGCGTGGAAGGACGATATCTTGGTGCCGCTGGGGTACGCGACCGAGAGGCCGCTGCACGATAAGTTGGAGGCGGCGACGACGGGCAAGGAGCTGTTCCAGGTGGCTCGGGATGTCAAGGTGTCGATGAGAAATGAGGGAGGACTTCGGGAGAGGAAGCTTGGGATAAGGAAGAGTGATCACGAGGCTTGACGGGAGGTATGGAACATTGGAAACTAGCGGGCGTTGGGGAGCGGGATAGAGTTTGGAAGGGTTTATGCCTGATGACTGGAAGTGGCGTTAAGTTGTTAACTGGGCTCAACTGTTTTATCTGGATTTGTTACGAAATGATTGACGTCAATATTAAATAATCATCTCACAGGTACTATAAATGAAGGTATCTCGAGGCCAGTCAAGCTGCGACGCCAGTTCTCCATACCATCATCGCGAGCTCGACGTTGGATGGCATCATGTCTCGGCTTCAGCCAACTACACCATAGTCAACTTGTGAAGCTGTTGATGGACAGTTATACTCTGGAGCAACATGTAGGACCAACTGCCAACTACCTAGTAGTCGAAGAATCGAAAACAAGCGATTAATCAGTCAAGAGAACAGCGTTGAGTTTCCATGTCTATCCAGACCACAACTGGACAAACCTGTCACAAGGTAGGTATCGCAATTCACCTGAGGCTGCTGTGCTTGGAACCATATGAATGCCTGCATGTAGGCTTATTATTTTAACAATTTAGACATTCTTTACCGTGCTAGATCGCCACCAAAACATAAAATCTCGAATCCCTTCCCTCGCAAGCTGTGCGTACTAAGTCCCTAAATACAAAACAATCTTGAATCCCTTCCTTCGCAAGCTATCCGTACGTGCCTCAAGGTACTAAGCTCCCAATTCTAACTCTGCCTACCGCTTCTCAAAAGACAACTTCTCAAAATCAAATTCCATCTAAACAACGCCATGATCAGTCAGATATGTCACCCTTCTACCCTTGCTCGTCAGTTTACGAGGGCATCGATAGCGTGGAGGGAGCTAAAGAATCTTGTCGAAACCCCAACAGATCCACGATCCATGAACAAAGACGCAGTCACGAGGTACCTCTTGCCGCTTCCACGCCGCCAAGTCTAGGCATAGTCCCGAGAGCCTCGACCAGGAACGAGGAAGAGGGAGCTTGCCGAGGTTTGTTTCAAGAAGATGGCCGTCGTCTGAGAAGCGAAACGTCGTCAGCTCGCCGCGAACTACGAAGTCCAGCAGGCTTCTGCTTCCCTCTTCAGGCTCCTCCGGGATGAGATTCCAGAATTCGAGTCTGGTCGGGAAAAATCCTCCAAAATAGAATTCGCGTGATGCGATAGCAAGGACTCCGGTGTGTAAGATGTCCATGTCGCATATCGTCACATCGGGGTCAAGAGGTAGAGACACAGTCTCGCTCCCATCGAAAGTGCTTCGGACAACAGCAAACTTTCCATCTCCATCGGTCCCCAGGCATGGAGCGACCGCGATCGACTCGCTATTCGCAGCGAACCTCACAGAGTGGTCATCGTTGTCAACAAGGCGTACATCAAGTGCACACATTTCCCGTCCCGTCGCCACCTCGATGACATATGCCGTCCACACTTCATGTTTCTGCTCGTACGTGGACGAGAATGACAAGTATGCGAGGAACAGGCCGTTTGGTGAAAACTGCAGGTGTGGGAAATAGGACTTGTCGTGGCGTTGGAATTTCTTTCCCACCCGGAAGAGATTTCTCCCCTTGGAAAAGTCCCATACGAGAATGAGGTAATCGTCCTCCGAGTACCAGGCCACTTGGTCGCTGATGGGCGAGAAGACGACACGTCCAGAGAATTCCGCCAGCTTCTCCCATGTCGTTGTCCTGAAGATAGAGGATGTCCAATGCCGGTAGTTAACGCTCTCTAGCGCAACGAATTCCCCATGTGTCGAAAAGATGACATGTGACGGGTTGGTGAACTTTTTCAAGGCCAAGTGCTCCCCATCCATGCCATAATTCCAGAACTCAACTTCATCTTCCCTGATGGCCGCCAATATGTTTCCGTCCGGAGAGTGCTTGAGAGCTTGAACAGGAGGCATCGTTCGTCGAGATAATTGACCACCATCCGCCCAGTCAACGATTTCGGTTGTTTCAGAGCCAGTGATGGTCAAGACGTTGTCAACGCCCGGGAAGAATCTGATGTCTGATGGGTTGCTTGGAGTCTTCCCGTCGTGGCCAAGTCGTCCTAAACCGACAGCCAGACTTGCATCCCATATGCGAATGTTAGTTTCCGAGCATGACGCCAGATATCGGCTATCCGAGGAAAACAAGACAGGAGAGACGAAGCCCCAGGTTCCGCCATCCAAGTGGCGAACCTCTTCCCCCGTAGCCGTGAGATACAACCGACAATCATGCCCTGAAGTCGATTCATAGTTAGGATGGACTCATGCATCTGTCCCATCAAGCTGAGTGCCTCGACCCAAAAGAGGAACTTGGTCCGTAGGAACTCGTGGACCAGTCCCCCGTCGATGAAAAAGCGCCTGTTAGTATCCTCTCCCAACTTCTCCAGGTGATCAATCCAATAACGGCACGAGTATTGCACATGCTGCGGGAGGGCCTTGTCGAGGACTCCAGGCTCAATATCCCGGACCGAACCGCCCGGATGCCCAATATCGGCCATGTCTTCATGAAGAGCATCTGTCATGAAGCGAATGCACTTTTCCAAAATGGCACAGTGCTTCTCCTTTGAATTCACTCGGAACTCGGGCGGGCACTGCTCGCTCAAGAGATACTCGCTCAACGAGAGATGGACTAGGCTCAACAAGCCGTCGTCCGTCTTGGGAATGTTGACCATGGAGCCAAATGCGGTGACTTTGCCTTCTAGCTCCTTCCTGTCCTGCGAGGTGAAGAGACTCAACGTGGCCATGGTGGCGGGCTTCAAGAGCACCGTCATGGTTCCCAAGATCAACTTGATCTCGTCGCATGCCTTCTTCTTCTCCCTCTCCGTCCTTTGGGAGTTTCGTCCGACGTGATGATACTGCAAGACGGTCATGTAGACTTGGCTCGGATGCCCGTCAACCTTGCGGTAGTCGTTGCTGCCCTCTTGGATATGCTGCAGTCGATCGTCGAGATCTGCCTTGTCCAAGTGAAAATCAAGGAATCGGCACGTCACAGAAGCACACAAGAATAATCCGCCTGCCATATTTGCCATGCTCTGGATTTTGCCGTCGGTAAGCCAGTTCTCAGGCCAGTCTTGGAAAGTGGCAATCTGCGACAACCTTTCTTTGAGGAACTTGGTGATGTCATCAACCTCGTCACCGATACGGCTCTGGTTCTGTATCTTCTCCAAAGGAAGCGCACGATAAAGGCCTTGGGTTTGTCCTGGATGGCCTTGGAGATGTGTTCCTTGAGCGTCGATACGCTACGCCCCAATGACCATTCCAGAGTGACAAAGAAGTTGCTTGTCGAGCTTCGATTCTTGTCGTTGCTGTTGAAGAAATAGCTGGCGCCGAGCTCAACGGAAGAGTGAAGAGGTTTGGATGCCTCGGGACCAGCGAATGGCTTCCTCTCATGGAGACTTTGGGCCACCGTCAGGGCTATGCTGGTCTTTCTAGTACCTGCGAGACCATGGAGCTAGAATATGAAGGGGCCTTCGGGGTTCTGAGCCCATTTTTGGATCGTGTTCAACGTCTGGCGCTGAGTGCCCTGTTGGCAACCGCCGTGTTCCTCTACGCCTCGAGAATCGAACAGGGCTGCACCGACATAACTCAGCTCGTTGAGGCGCTTCCCGTGCTCGCTTTCCTGTTCAAAAGTCAGCAGGCATTCTGGGGAAGATCGGATTCCCAGCCGGCTTCGAAAGGGATCAATACCATAAACTCGTGGAAAGCCGTGACCTCGTCAAGAACAGCTGGTACGGTGGACAGGATGGTGTCGTTTGTTAAAGTCTGGAATCCCGTGTGGATCTTCTGGGTGACTTCTTTCGCACTCGTTGACATGGCCTTCCAGTCATCTGCCTGGGCGGCATCACGGAAAACGCGGAACAGGGAATGACGCAAGTAATGCACAAGAAGTCTGATCTGATAACGAAGAGCATTAGTGTAGAGATCAACAATGTTCTCTTCAATGAGTAAAGAGAGTTTACCAACCGGTTTAGGTTGCCTGGTGAAAGTGAGTACATTCTCTAGAAGGTGCCACAGAGACAGGAGGTAGGAAATTACTGACCCGTCGTTTTTGACCTGCTCGTTTAGATGATGCTCGATGACGTTGATTTGAGCGAGCAAGTAGCAAATGTCCTCGAATCCGGCAGCCGCATCCTCGTCTTGCTGGAACACGTTTTGCAGGAACTGGACAACTCGGTCAACAACGGCCAACGCCTGGATGGATAGGTCTTGCCTACCGGAAGGATTGCCATGGCACCACCCCATGCCAAACCGGCAGCCGGCTCTGCTGCCACGCCGGCCGAGACGATGCCTTTGTACTTGGCAATGAATTTGACGACTTCATGGATCTTCTCCCGGACAACAAACTTCTTGTTCCCCGAAGAAAGGACCAGCCGACGCTCCGAGAGGTTGTCGAGTTCTCTTCTCGCCCAAGCTTGTATCTCCCCGGGCTGGACCTCGTTCTCGCCAACGTTCAAATTTGGCCTGGCATCCGTTGAGGACTCAGCTTCGACTATCGTGAGGCGGAATGTCTCGTTAGTTCGTTCAGTAAGTGTGAGGGTCATTGTCACATCCCATTTGTAGAAGCATTCGCGTGTTCAAGGACGTAGGCTTCCAGTTTAGGTAGCAATTCATCATCTTGAGCCAACCGATCGCATGCCTGCTGCCACGGGCTCCTTTCTGAGGCGCGATGCGAGCCAGAATCGGAGCCTTGGGGTCCGGAAGGGGGCACATCTGAGTCAACGGGATCTGAGAAACAAGCAGGGGAAGCATTCTGCACTGGAGGTCGAGACTGAGAAGGGGGTGCGAGGCTGGTGCTTTGGGCTGATGGAGGATTGTGCGTAGCCGCGTTCTGGGCTTGGTTCGGTAATTCGGTTGTCAACTCGATTGTAACTTGGCTTGTTGGCCTGGCCGTGGTTTGCTGGGGAGGGTCCCGTCGTCCATGAACAGGACGTGGCTGGTAGAAGGTGAGCTTCGAGAAGGAATGATGCCTGTTTTGTCTTGTCTTGACTCACGGCAACTTCATCGCCTCCGCCGGTCTTCCCCTGTCTCTTGAAAAGGATGCAGCACAAACAGCTCATGGCGGCAATCAGGCCGGAAAGGCACAATCAGGCGTCGAGGCGATTTGGTGCTGATGAACGGATAGATGTACGGATAGCTTGGTAGGTTGGGAGTAGCTCAAAGCGCAGAGCCACAGCCTTGGAGGACGAAGGATTGCCAGGTAACCGACGCGAGGAATTTTTTTCAGGCCGTCATCAGCCCATATTTACTCGCAACTGAACCCTTTAATTAGTTGGCTCCCGCCTCCAACCAACAGGTAGTCATTGGACCTTCATCAAGCACCTCCGCATGCACTGTGGCTTATGCTGTTAATTATGACCCGCAACCACGAGTCTTAAAGTCCAATCATGGCCCGAATATTAGCGCCATGCATCCAAGCTGACAGCTGACGTGACAGGTTCAGTCATTAAGATGTGAAGGAACATATTTAGTGCCGGAGCCTGGAAGCATACTGGACTAGGTAGATGTAGATGGAGATGCTAGAAAAAGTGGGAGCAGTGTTGAGCGTAGTGTTGGCCGATAGATGTAGGAAAAAACATCAAGATGTCGTAATATAAAGTTGCACAAGTACATGAGCTAATGGCCCTACATTGGATACCCGTAGGTCAGTTGCGTTTTTGGACATAGCATAACGGCCGTTTTGTCTACATACGTATTCACCGTCGTTAATTAGACCGCACATGTGTCCCTGTGGTATTGCCTTCTCTCTCTCTCTCTCGTAATCCGGAAATCTGCGTTGAAAGGCTAATGCCGAAGTGTGTTTTGGGCCTAATCACGGCCGCATGAGCTGAGTCAGGGTGCTTCAGCCCCTTCACTCCCTCAATCTAGTACCCCGCAGGCTGCAGCATAACTGATAAGTATTTCGTACTACGTGCACTTCTTTGTTCTCTCTGTTCACCGTCGTTTCCGGTCACTTTTTATCTCTATCATAAATCACATCACTTCTTTCTCTGGCATCACCATGGATTGTCCCTCCATAAGCACCTTCACCGTTGACCTTGTTTCCCAGAACACGACATTCGGCTCGGAGATAGTATCAATAGAAGTCCAGCCACAGGTTAGGCCGTAGTGCAGTACGCGGTCAGCAGCCGGACCGGCATCTGGTGTTAGGTTTTGCCCAAAACACTATGGTCAATTATGAGACATGTCATTCAAAACTTGCGGAAGAACTCCCATCCAAAGCCGCTGGAGCATTGGAATCGTCGGAACAGAAACGATATCCAGGGGCCATCTCCCTCGTACCTTTGTCGAGAGTATTTTGGCTGTGGTCCTGCGGAAGCTTGGGCGGGTGAAGGATGCTCTCGGAGGCTGAGAAAGATGGTTCTCTGGGAAAACTGACACTAGGGACATTCTCCGAGATGGGGAGTGGCGGACCCAAAGGAGTGTCACCTGGCGGCAACAGACTGGAGGGTCGAGGGGGCGAGGAACGGGTATGAATAACATGTGCAATCCGGAGTAGGTGTGTGGCACTTTGAAAACTGTGCGACAACTTCCTCAGGTGTAGTGGAGAGACGGTAGGGATTTTTAAAACTATATTGATTTATCTTCCGCGTGAGATTTGGCCGATGGTCTCTTGTGACACTTGTAACACTATCAATTAAGGGTGGTTGAGAGGTGCATTTTCTATTTTGCTCAAGACGATTTCTTACCAGACAGGAGCTGGTGCTCAACTCGGCGAACGTTTTTATGAAAGAGTGGCATCTTCTAGGCTTGCCACATGATATCTGTTTCAAATCGCGAGATGATTCCTCGTTGATACAAGTTGTTTGTCTGCGTTGAGATTACATTCACCTAAAATGATATACAGCTTGGTCATACGAACGGCCCGAAACCCTCATGAACAGCATTCTTTACCTGAAGAAGTCGTGCAGTGTACTCCTACCAAGCAGCCCTGATCCCGTTTCCAGGTAACACTGATACGCTAGAGTAGTCGGTACTTGTGGTCTCGCCACTTTAGATTAGCTGTGAATTTGCGAGACTATTGACGATTATATTAAGTACCTAGGGCGATCACGTCTGGGGCGAGGCCCATTTGCAGCATCTCCATGTCGACTTGCCAGGACGAAATGGCACCCCCGGAACTTATCTGCGCGAACTGGACGCGAAGTAACACCGACTGGAAAAAGATCGGTAGGTACAGCTGCAAGAACTATCTTCTCATTTTGGTAAGTGCGATTGACCCCGGTGTGAACTTCGTATCGGTTGACTCGATGTAGTATTGCAGTCCAGAGTGTCAAAGGTCTCATTGGGCCCTTCACAAGGGACATTGCAAATCACCCTTGGGGAAGGAGACATAGACACCGAACTGAGATTTGCAGAAGCGGAGTCCTTCATTTGCCGGGCCCGGGCCGGGAAAAGAATTTGGAGGATCGAAATACCTCTGGGGCAACGTTCCGGCCTTGGACGTCCTTCAACTCGCACGCAACGAGGGACAAGACTACGGGGAGCAGCTACGTCTTTTGTTTGCCGGTGAGTAATTGAGCCAGTTGAGTGCCCCCCATCACCTAGAATAACTGTCGTAGCTTCTGGAGACTTTCGAAACGTTGTCAAGACGATTGCCCAGCACCCACGGAGCTACAACCAGTCCCTCGATGTCGTCATCAACGATCACGATCTTGATATAGTGGCACGCAACATCCTTATGCTTCTCATCGCCCTCGTGGTTGACGGCACTGATGAGGCGGCCGACTGCATCATCCACGTGTGGAACTCGGCTCTCATCCGCGAGTCCGACCTCAACATTCTTCAGGGGCGGATCCGTCCTCTTATCGAAGAAGTCTGCAAAAAGGTCAAGAACAAAGCACCCAGCACGCTACTGGGGAAAACCTGGACGTTTGGGCAGCGCTCTCTGAGGACCGTGCTGCAAAAGTCGTCTTGGGACAGCTTCTTGTCCTTTGTGAAAGTTCCAGCAGGCCTGACAGCCAAACGGGCTCGGGACATCCGCTTGGCTGTCACCCTTGCCGAGTCCAGAAAAGACTACCTTGATAGACACCTGCTCCTCCAGTCTCCTTCCCGTCGAGTTGCAAAGTTTCTTTTCCGCGAGGACGGGCTGCTGCTACCGTTTGGGTCGCCCAGGGATGATTTCTGTGTACCAAACCCGTAAGTCCTGGAGCGAAGCGTCTGGATAGAACTTGGAGCTCACGCACTGCAGCACATTCTTTCAGACTCCTGACAAATGGCCCATGTTTGACAGCGCCGATCCTCTCGACGGCTGGTCCTCAAAGGACCTTGCCGACACCTCAAGTGGACCTGCCACGGCCGATATTTACGGCAAGCTCTACTACCATGTTCGCGCGGTCCTACGTGCCTTCATTTCTCGTCTGTCGGACTTGAAAGTCTCTTTTCGACTGTTTCTGATGGATGTTCGCGAGCTTCCGCCTCTTATCGAGAGAAACTATTTCAGTCGAATTGAGGTACGTTAACAATCGAGATTTGACCTGACAAAGTTTTCGATCTCTTTAACTTTGTTCATGGATAGGTCTCCAACATCGCAGACAATGCCTATGTGGGAGTTTTCGATACTCTTCAGCTGATGGCTCCATTGCTCCAGGGGCCTACCATCAACCCTCACGCGACTTTCATCACTC
>JAMQMW010000232.1:0-20515 GCA_024115155.1 Thelonectria blattea
CCCTTCCGGCGGCCCGGCGACCGTTCGCCGCCCACCATGTGACCAGGCTGCGGGCCCATTGGTCACATGACCTTCTGTGCACAAGGCTACGTACATGACCCAATTCAACATATACTGGCACGATCGGCAGTTGAAAGCTGAAAAGGGCTGAAATGCCACCAAAGCCAAGACGGACAGAACGGCCGGCAAAAAAGCAAAGCGTTGGCAACCAAGCAACCCGAGCTGAAAACGATGGCACGCGCTAGGGCTTACTGTGGCGTCTCGTTGGGGCCTCTCAACCCTTCTCCTCTTCTCTTCTTGGCCATGTTTCCGGCAGAAACACCCCAGCGCTGCATGATTCCCTCGTCAGCGACGTGCAGCGTTCAGGTCTTCGGAACCGTCGTGGAGTCTGGGTACTGTATACAGTGGGTGTTGTATATATAAATAAGACAGTGCACCTCGCGACTCCATTACTTAAAACGTACGCTTGCTCCGTACCCTTCTCGGTTCTGTTGCTCTTACATATGGGTTCACGAAAGTCCCAGGGCAAACAGAACCCACAGGAGGCCACTTACAAGGATTTCCCCAGCGAGGATTCCCCAGTGCAGTGCAGAGGTCTCGGGTCGACCACTTGTCACCACTTGTTACATACAGTCAGGCTTTTATGGACGCCGGCCGTGAGATGGCGGCGCCACGTCCATTTAGCAGGGCCTGTTCCGTCAATAGCAAGAGCAGAAGCAGTATTAATGGCCAAGCCGTGAGACATGCTTAACTTTAGTGTTTGCTGCATTCCGCGGAGCAAGTTAGCAATAAAAGGTCCAGACCTCGATAGACGTTCCAAAGTCCTAGGACTGGCCCCCCTTCTTCTTCCCCCTCTTGCTCTCTCTTCTGTTCGTCGCCATGTCCGCAGAACCGTCGGTCTTCATCGGTCTCTGGAGGGACTACTCCGAAGAAGGAGTCAACCAGCTCACCCTCACGATTCCCTCGCGATGGGGCAATTATCTCATCTCGGCCACGGCTCTGGTGGTCTCTCTCGCGGGTTCCTGTCTGTGGACAATCATCGCCTACACCTTCCACCAACTGCAGGTCCGCAAAGAAGGCCGGTTCGATCCCATCCGGAGTGAAACCCAAGTTCTCCTGCGCAACAGCAGCACACCCGCGTCGGCCATCACGGACAGCCTCGCCATCTTCATCGACCGGCCCAACAAGACAAACTCCCAGGGGGGATTCCGGCGCGTTTTCCCGGTCATCGCACTCGCGTCCTTCTGCATAACCCTCTTCACCCTCGCGGGGACCTTTGTCTCGGGCCTGGTGGCCTAGAACATGTCTCAGGTCGTTGTGCTCGCCAGGCTAGAAGTCTGCGGCGGCTGGTTCTTCAACACGACGGCTATCCAGAGGCTTCTGGTCGCGAGCGAGGACGCCGAGAAGTTGGGCATCATTTCAAAGGACACCATGGACGCGCGCTTGTACGCAAAGTGGTTCTACGGAAACGAGACGCCCCTCTCGATTCAAAACTCGAGGTTTCCCGTCAAGAGCCTCCCGTCGGAGCAAAAGTCGGTCCCGTGCCCGTACAAGGGAGAGGGCAGATGTCTAGGCAGGAACGCAACGGCGAACAACACGGCCACGACTTGGGATACCGGACTGATGGACTCTCACTACCAGCTGGGAGTCAACGCGCCCGTCGAGGACCGCGTCCAGATTAGAAAGGTCCTGACGTGTTCGCCCGTCAACGTGACCGACCTGACTACCCAGACCGTCACAGACGGCGTGGCTCGCGTCGACTATAAGGGTATATTGGGAGGAGGGGAGTTCATTTCACTGTCTAACTTAAACACCTCCTACTCCCTAACCGGCTATGCCGGGTGGTAAGTGGTGTCCTGTCTTCTATCTTTGAGGCAACTGGTTTACTGAGGGACCTTCTAGGTGCGCGATTTGGATGGGCGCAGGCAAAAGTGTTGCTTGGTCGGCAGCAGCTTTCGACCGAGACGACGTAGACTTGACAATCTGTTTTATATACCAGAACGGAGTCTACTACGAAGCGCCGGTCGTCGATCCCTGGTTCGTGGCAACCAAGAAAACCAAACTATTCAACTCGTACGCCTACTTCCCGGACAACGTCTTCAACGCCTTAGCATGCATGGACCAGATGCAGTTTTGCAATCCCCAAAACGGGAAGTGCACCAATCTCACCCACGGCGCGGCGTCGATAGGCGAGAGCCAGATGTTGGGGTTAAATCTCAACCAGGAAATAGTAGTCAACAAGACCTTGATGCTTTTGGGTCTCACTCTTACTTCCCATCTCGGCATCGGGAGTCTCGGAGCTGCCGGTGAGTCGATACTTGGCCCGAATGGATATGTACCCTGACGCAGCTGAAGGTCTGCTGGCGAGAGACGAGACGTACAGCGATACCTGGTCAACAGGCTTACCACCAAACCAGTGGGAGCTAGAAGTCCAGCTATGGTTCCAGACCGGGCTCGCAAAGCTCCAAGCCCATCTCCTCCGGTTCCTCAGCCGAATCGACCTGACAAACCCTCTCACCTACGGCTTCTACCTCATCTTCAAGCCCCTCTACGAGATCCCCCAACCGCTACGAGACGCCGCCCAGAAGAACTGCCACAACCAAAAGTTCATGACCACGGGGAAATTCCAAAACTTTCGCTTCTTCCGGCTGATGCTCGTCCTCGGCGTCAGTTTAGTGATCATCCTGACCAGCCCGATCCTGGAGCCGTGCGTGAGGATCCTTCGACGGTTCTACGTGTCGGCCACGGGAGAGGCTAGGCAGAGGGCAAGGAACACGGATAGCAAGTTCTGGCTGGTGCGGATGACGACGGATCGCATAGGGGCTGGGCCGTGGAGCGTGTCGAGGCAGACTTCGGATGTGGCTTTGCCGATTCTGCATCATACTCAGCCGACGGCCGGTTCGAGCTTGCGGGAGGGGGACGAGGCGTCTGCTAGTACGAAGTTGTTGAAAGATCAGCAATATGATTAGGTTATGAGAATATGAGGCATTGAGAAAAGATGGGCTCGAGTTAAGTGCTCGACATGGGAACATTCAACAGAGAGAAGGTACGGATATACCCGTGTTTAATTGGCGTAGGAATATAGGTCTTTAGGGAGAGAATAAGGTGAAGGCTTTCTCGGGGAGAATCCTTATTCCGAGTTCAAATTTGCCTCTTAATTACTTGGTAAGGAAGGTACCTACCAGGTAGACCAAAGCCTTCCGGCAAGATGCTTGACGGTTGACTGTATTATAGTTAATATGGTAATAATAGGAACATCGGGAACTGGAGAACGTACGGATACGAGCATGTGCCTCCCTCATTCATACGTACAAGAGGAAATCAATGTTCATTTCTTATGCTCGTCTGCTCTCCTCCATACCTATACTATAGGTCTCTACAGCCTGCTTGGTGTCTCTGAGAAAATCCGGCAACGCCTCTCGCAAATAGAAAGTCACAACCCATCTACCCCAACAACTGAGGAAGTCCGCTCTCAACCACCCCTTGTGAGCTCACAAACCATTTACGCATTCGCCACATGCTCAACATTCTTTTCATCCTCACCAACAAGCCCACTGCCCCCCTTCTCTTGCATATGATTTTCTACATCCAGCCTTCCATGAGTAGCCAACTCCACTTGCATCCTTTGGGCCACGGCCACGGGGTTCTCGGCCGAGGCAAAGATGTAGTCGACCTCTTCCAGAGCGAGATTTGACGTCTCGGGGAAGAACAAGTATATGATAGGCACGAAGACCAGGTTTGTCGACATGAAGATGAGGTAAGCCTTCCACTGCAGACGATTGATGATGATGGGCGTGATCATGACCTTTTATCATATTAGTAGGTCATACATGATCAATGGGAAGAATACTCACCACAGTAAAGTTCCAAAGCCAGTTCGAACTCACGCCAATAGCCGTCCCCCTCGTTCTGGCGTGCAGAGGGAGAATCTCAGGCACATAGACCCAGGGCACGCAGTTCATGCTCGCGCCGAAGATGAACATGTAGGTGAAGAAGAAGGCAATCGAGGCCGACGCAAACGTCTTCCCATTGTCTCCCTTGGACTGGGAAAGCAAGGCGGCAACCAGGAGCATAGACAAAGAGAGCCCGGCCGATCCCCACATCATGGTGACTCGACGGCCCATTCGGTCGAGGGCGAGAGATGGGATGAGGGATCCGAGGGGGAACATGAGTTGGATGCAGCCGGCGATGATTTGGGCCAGCCTGTGCTCGAGGCCGACGTTGTTCTGAAGGACAGCTGTTACGTGTTAGTTGAGTCAATACCATAGACGACAAGGACATGTTACTGAGAATGTAGTACACAACCAAGTTAATCCCCCCGACCTGGTTCATAAACTGAACAAACCAAGCCAGAAACACTCTATGCCTCGTCTTAACCTTATCCTGCCTAAACGTCGAAGCCCAAGATTTACTCCCTTCCGCCTCTGCCTCAATCGCCAGCGCGTGCTCAATAGCATTCGCCTCGGCGACGATATCCGGGTGATCGACGGGCTTATCGTACACAGCCGAGAGCACCTCGATGGCCTCCTGTCTGTTCCCGTGGTTCAGCAGCCACCGCGGCGACTCGGGGATCCCAAAGACGGCCACGATGACCCAGAGGGCGAAGACGACTTGGAAGGCTATGGGCCAGCGCCACGCGAAGGCGCCGCCGACGAAGCTGAAGGCGAAGTCCCACCAGTAGGCAAAGGCAATACCGATGCCGACGAACATGACTTCTGCCGAGACGAGGCGACCGCGTTTGGTTCCCTCGCATAGTTCAGATTGGTACCTGTTCGATACTTGTCAGCGACCCGTCTCGAGATCAATTGAAGCTGCCTACATTGGTACCGTCGACGTCTTCAGCCCGGTCCCCAGCCCCGTCACGATGCGTCCCACGATGAGGTGAGCTCTCGTAAAAGCCGAAGCTTGCAGGGCCGCGCCGACAATGATCCAGCCCATGGCGAGCCAGATGGTCCTTCGACGCCCGAGCTTCTCCCCGACAATGAAGTTGGCAAAGCATCCCAGGAGGCAGCCGAGGTTGTAGCTCGCCGTGATGAAGCCCGTCAGGGTGTCGCCCGGGTGGTTGAACTGTCTCAGCCAGTCTTCGTTTTCGAGGATACCGCCAAAGACCCCTGAATTGTTTTACCGTCAGCTGGGAGTCATCTGGGGGGGTCTGTTGTGGTGAGGCTTACCCTGATCGTAGCCGTAGAGAACAAAGGCGCAGAGGCAACAAGACGTGACTGCCAGTTGCAGCTTCTTGCCTCGACCGAACCAGGACCTCATCTTGATGGGGATTGTCTTCGACGCAGATCGAGATAACTTAAGAAAGGTACTGCAGGATTTATGTAACTTGAATGCAGTGGGCATCCAATGTGACGGAAAGTGCAACACTTAAGTACCACAATCCTCGCAAGGGAACCTCTCACGTTGTACTCGTCTTCCCCATTCTCAGACAATCGACAATGGGGCCCCAGACGTTGAAAGATGGCATCTACTGGGGATGCCAGACTTGAAGTTGCATCACTGCATGGATCCTGAATCATGAGTGACCAAGGGTCTCATGAACTGACTCTCGACACGCCGCTCAAGCTCCCGTTTCCGACTAAACGAGCCACCTCTCACCAGCTCGTAACACTGCCCCGAGGCGAAAACGGGAACCAGAACCACCCGTCCCACAGACCAGAAGAGGAAATGCGAAGCACCAGCAACTAAATCCTTCTCTCCGACTCTCAATCGACAAGGAAGCCTTGAAGCTGGCAGCATCTTGTGGGACACTCGCAAGGGGGAGGTTGAAAACGTGATGCCTTTTGTGGGCTCTCCCCGGGGATAATGCTACCATGACGTACGGATACCTGTGCTGGAGCCTGTCGATCCTGGAGAATAGGTAGGATCAAAGTTGGAGAAAGCTGGAGAAGCGGTTGGAGTTTCTGGAGACGCGGAGGGCCATGGATTCATCGACTTGCACCGGAACGCCTGCCCACTCGTCGACGAACTGACCGACAGTTTGCAACTTGCGCTCCAATCGACCTTGCATGTTCTCAAGACCTTGACGTGGTTCATGCGTGAGCGGTAGCATTCAATCATGGAAGCCTCATTGGCCCATTATACGACTTCTTCTCCTCATCCATCCCCGCCAAGACTCAACAACGAGAGAGAGTCCAAGTGTCTCCGTTTGTGCGAATTGCCGAACCCCCGCATTTGCACGCGGCTTTACGGCGGGTTTATTCCCCATCAGACCTGCGCGTCGAGATGAGGATCAATGCAAGATGAATGAGCACGCCAATTGACCTCGTCCCGTTCCAGCTCGACAGAGCCTTGCCTCCTGTCGAGCCTGAAGCTGCTTACGCAGTTTCTATCCCCACCAGTTCAGCATGGAGGGCATCCCGTCGAAGTGGAAGGAATTTTGCATCTTCAAGAAGCAACATCACAGCCCCCTTCGAGACGGCAGTTTGGACGAAGCTGGTTTGAGTCAGTTGCAATTCCATTTCCCAAGGTCCATTCACTCACGCCTCGTCATGGAATTCAAGCCGTTTCCCTTGGCTCGACTTCAGCTGTCTCCGAAGGTATGGCGACGAGGTCAGTCCCCCAAGAAGCAGGATTTTCTGCACCCAGGTATCAGTAAAGAATTGGGTGAAAGGGGAAGAAGTTGTATGTCACATACCTTGAGGTTCTTTTTGTGCATTATCAGTTCCAATTCCTGCTGGGCGATAACACCCTGGATCGACTCAATCGCTTCGTCAAACCATGAGCGAAGCAAGTCCCTAGTTAGGTGCGGTTGCTGGTCAGATGCTGCTTTCCACTTCCACGCTTGAAAGAGACTCACGGAGAGAGTGCCAAGATATCTGATCCAATGACCTGTGACAGTACTGACAGCCGAGAGAGAGCCTTTCGGGGCAATCGTAGTTTGAAGTCATCCGTCTCGGTCCCATCGAAGCTCCTTTTGGTCCCCTGCTCCCATTGCTCATGGATGAACAAGTCTAATGCGTGACGGGCAGGCGGGGTTGACCTGAACCTCAAACCTGACTTGCGCAAGAGGTGTGAGATGAACTGCATGTCGATGTGCAGGGAACCGCCCGTCTCGGTGGCTTGGCCTCAGGACAGTCAGTTCCTCGGCCCATGAAGCTCATTCTTCGAAATGCAAGACCCATCAATTGGGGCACTCACCGGTGCAATCGGTCAATATCTTGATCCCAACGGGTTCCGCAACAGAAACCTCGCAGGCAAGGACACGCTGTCATATGGTTCACTCGATCAGTCAAGCTTGGAAGACGATCTTTCGGGGCTAAACCTACCGCTTCAGCTGCGCCGCAATCGCAAACAATGAAAGTGTCTCCAGCCTAAACGGCCATGTCAGTTCATCGGGTGGGAGTTACACAGGTGCGGAGACCACTGACCTCTACCATGTCACATGCTGTCACGGTAGCCATGACTGTAGCTTCCACTTGGTCGATCAGGACGAGCTCGACCTCTGGGTCTTCTTCGCAAATTGCGAAGCGCGCAGCCTGTTCGAGGCTTTCTCTCCCTTCCACAGTGAACCCGGTCGGCACCACCAGGGAAATCTTCACATGAACATCGGCGTAGTGCTCTTTGAAGGCCAAGGCAGTATGTTGCCAGACGGCTTTGAGGTACTCCACCATTGTATCGAAGGCAATGCCCACGGCTTCGTTGTTAAAGTATCCCCGAAAGTCCTCAACGAGGGAAGAGGGCGGATGTCGCCAGTCCTCAACCGACTGGCGGAGCAGAGAGGCCAGTATGCTTTCGCTCCCCCATTCTTCCGACGACAGATTGAACTGGGTGGCCACCTCGTACTGGGAGTCTGTCGCGGCATGAGGCCAGCCACTGACCGAATGGATTCGATGGGGGTGCGATGATATGGCCCACGACACAGAAGAGAACCTAGACGTGGACAGTTAGAATTGTACCATCCCGAATCTGCTCGAAGCTCAATACTCACACTGTCCCCAAGTCGATGCCTACCGCAATGTACTGTGCTGGTCTGCCAGTGACATAAGTTGATGGGTTATCGGGAAGGTCCCCCAGTGGGTTAACACGAATGTGCCTCGCTGGGCCAGAAGAGAGCTGTATGCTGATCGAGCCTGATGGGTCAGAACTGGGCACTTCTCCCTGGCCCAGGCTCTCATTGATGACGGAAACTCGCTTCGCCGCATCCAGATGTCCAGCTTTTGCAGCCTTCTCGTACCATTCCTTCGCCATCTGTGCATCTTTTCCCACATGCACACCGGTCTCATAGTAATAGCCAACGGCGAACAGTCCGACCGGAGATCCGGCATGCGCAGCCCTCTTGGCGTACTTGAACGCCAGCTCCTCATCCTTCATGATGATTTCGTTGTGACCGTGTAGGAACCATCGACTGATGCTCATCTCGGCCTCCGGCAAACATCGCTCAGCGGCGAGGTGGTAGTAGTGGAGAGAATATTGTGGGTGGAAGTCACATCCGAGCTGGGAAAGCTCGTAAACTTGTCCCATCTTCAGTTGCGCTTTTGCGTATCCGAGGTAGGCCGCCTTTTCGAGATACATCTTGGCCTCCCCATTGCTCGAGGGAAGTTGGGCCGACAGGGATTCGGGGATGCCAGCACCCAAAAGATCTCCCGCCAGTATCATGCCATACAGATAGGCTGCCTGAGGCGCATCCTCGTCAGCCTCGTTGGCGGCCTGCTCGATCAACCGCACGCCATAGGCCACGTCTTGCTCATAGTCTTGCTGTCCGTGGAGACACGCTATGCCCATTCGGCACCGCGAAGCAGAGTCTTTACGGAGTTGTCCAAAACGATAGTGTTCGAAGGCTTGGTTGTAGTCTCCCCTCTTCTCGGACAGCATGCCCAGGCGGTATTTGGAATTGCCGTGCCCAAGTTGGGACGCCTGCGTGTACCTCGCTTCGGCTTCTTCTTTGTCCTTGGGCTTGCCGAACCGGCCAAACTCATACCAAACGCCTTCTCTGAAGAGCGCCTCGGGGTGGTTTTGATGCGCAAAATACTCGATGATATCCACGGCGCTCCCTGTCAGTTTCTTTTCAATGTCTGGGCATTCGCGGCTCATCCCATCCATCTCGTCTTCTCGATTCCTGAAGTTTGTCGCTATTTGGGCCCATTCCAACACATCACGAGCCCAAGTCAGCTGCATGTGGACATTCTGGGAAGACGAGATATGATCTCGAGCATCCCAGAGGACCTTCTCCTTTGCTTCTTCAAGTGGCGGTATATTTTCAGCTTCCACCTTCGGGAACGGGCTGACCGTCTTCGTCATCGGTTCGTAGGGTTCGTCAGAGTCCACGTCTTCCGTGTTTCCTCCATGTCGGCCCGAGAGCCGCATCATTTCGTCTGCCACAGCTTGTGCGTTGCTAAGCATATTCTCGATGACTTCCTCAAGCCGCTGGAGATCGTCCACATTTTGTGCTATTCCGAAATGGGAAACGTGTGCCATGGTCTGGTTGAGTTGAAGGAGATGCTGGAGTACCATCTCGTTCATCGTGTCTGCGAGGTTATGAGAAGGCCACAGAGCCAACTCTTCGCTGAGGGTACGCAGCGGTGCTTCAATAGGACCAGGACGCAGGTCTTTGAACGTGAAACAATAGCTTTCCCAGATGGCCGTCTCCCGCCCCAAAGCTTCCATCGTGGTCTCGTCATCGTTGGGTTCGTCGGATTCCGAGAGCTCACTCATGTTTGACATCCCACCAAGATCATCGTTGGAGCCGGCAATGGCCTGAGACTGTTGTGAGTCTTCATCCCCTGTGTTAGAATCCCAAGGAAGTGCCCTTAGAGCCCATTCGTGTAGATGCTCCGCAATGTGATCGTCCTTGTCCGGTCTCACAGGTCCGGTAGAACGCTTGCACAAGGGGCAGTCAACGAGTTGCGTGAGTTGTCGTCTGCATAGACTTGATAGCAGCGCCAGTTGAGGTCCGTCGCATTTGTCCTTGTGGCGAAGACTCATGTGCTGCTTCCAGTCCTCCTCGCTGTCAAAGACGGGTTCTTCGTCGAGGTCATCGCGAAAGGTGCATTCGTCACAGACCCAACGCTCGATGCTATGACGATTCGTCGTATGTTTCACCCACTCGTCCTTGGTAGTGAAGAGTTCGTGAGAGTCTGAGCAGTCTTTGTATATACACGAATACGGGTTCAAATCTTGCGCAACATGGCCCCTATGTAGATACATGTTAGTGTTCAGGGGCCACACATGGTTACGACGTATGACATACCGCCATCTTGACTTGACTGAGTATTCCTCGGGCAAAACTTGGACGCAGTAGGGGCACTGAAAACTACCCTTGTCGATAGGGCATGGGGGATAATCTTGTTTCGCGCCGGTTCGCGTCATTTTGGTTGCAACGGACATTGCTTTCTTTGGCTCGGGCGCCAAGATGATGGGCAAGACAAATCGAGAGCCCAACTCAGTCGCTGTCAGCGACTTGGTCGATGGGACTTTCATCGAAGGCATCTGATCTCCTGGTGTATTGTCCATGTCGAGGTCGACCGTTGTCGTCGATTTCGCCGTGGGTCGAGACAGCGCTTCGGGAATGGGCAGTGCCGCCGCAACTACCGCAGAGTCTTCTCTCGGCTTCATCGAAAAAGAAGCATCGTCAAAAGCCTGTCGTGCGTACAGGATCCGATTCCTCCTCTTGACGTTTGTCTCGACCAGTTCGCGAAGTAAAGGCGTCGCTCGTGCCGTGTCGGTTACCCATGCGCGAATCACAATCTCGACGGATCGCGATATACGCTTCTCGAGACATTGGCGCTGGAGCTTGTTGAAGAGATGTAGCTCGTAGGGACCGACCAAAGTGATGAATAGCAGATGATTCCTCAGCTGGGCGTACTCATCAATATCCGAGTGGCTCTTCAGGTACTCATCCGCCTTCAGGTACCGTAGCTTGGTGCCTGATCTCCTGATTGCGATGGATATCTTTGCCAGTAATCCCAGGTTGGTCTTGATGTAGAACGTAGGATCAGGGGCTTCGCTTTCAGGGATTGGGGTGTCCGTTTGGGTTTGGGCGGCTTCATCCTTGGAATGGCCGTCCACATCTGAGAATTCAGACCAGGCAGACCCATTTTGGCTCTCTTCGGATTCGCTCGATGCGTCCCGCTCGTCAGCATCTTTTTCGTCTTCCTCGGCTGGCTAAGGTGAGCAATAGATCCACGACCGGGAGTGTGGAGAAGTCCTTACAACTCTGGAGTATCTCATTCAAAGCAAGGACCAAGCTGTCCAGCAGACCCGATATGACCTTTTGGATATCCGGGCGATTTCTCAGGCGGTAGTCGAGAGAGCTGCGGCCCGTCTTCTGGGCCTTCAGGCCGTGTGACCACCATGCGAAGTCGGCGGCGCGATCTTCAAACCAGTCGTCGTCGGGGGATTTCGGGTCCGAGGATACGGCCTTGAAGAGAGAGACACATTCTTCTGTTCGGCGGCAGAGCAGCCCTTTGCCATCCATATTCGGCTGTGTGCGAAAGCGGCGCACTCATATTCGGGAGGAATCAATGCAGGTGATATGTACCTTGCAAACTAAAAGTCATATTGGCAACACTTGAAGGTTGATGTGAGAAAAAGGCGGTGGCCCCGGGCAGAAAGAGTGCGCCCCGCGATTCCTGTGAGGCAGGCACGCAACGCGAATGGAGTCTGGTTGCCTACAACTTAAGCCTCCAGTGCCCTATTGATGCTTATTTGCTCTACTAACTAGCAAACCTGGGTATGGAAACCTAACTCCTTTATAAGCCCTTTCTATTTCCCTGAACCTCGTTATTTTCAAGGGACAAGACCAAGACTCGGACTATTTGCCTCATTCGCCCCCGAGACGAGCAAGCGCCGAGGGGCGTCTCTGAACTACAGCCACAACATGGACAAATGCTGGTTTGTTCTTTCCCAAAACCATTATACCCCTCCGAAAGAAATCGACCAAGATGGCGTCGTCAAACAGATCGGGTCCCTTTGTCTCGGTCATTTCATCGAAGATCTCAAGCACTTTGACCAGGTGATCAATACAACCGGCCCTGAGCCTTTTCCTCTCGACATGCCCATCTGTCACAAACAGTCCGCCAAGTTCGAGTGGGAGAAGAGCAGCGAACGGGGATTCGACCTGTCAACCACAGCAGAAGTGCCTGTCGCGGCCGCTGCAGGAATCACCGCAAAGGCCTCGTTAGGCTTTGCTCTGAAAAAGACGGTCGGCAACTACTTGCAAGTTGATCAACTTGACACAATCTTCGTAACGCCTTCGCGGGCTTACATCAACCGGTGTTTGGCGAGCGAGCCCGTCGCCGAATTCATCAAGAAAAAGAAGCTCGGCCCGACCTGGTCCATCTTCATGATTACTGGCATGAAGATTGTGCGCGGCAACTCGACGCAAAAGACATCGCATGGCCGAGAGAGAAGTGTTCATGGAGGTCCCGGGGTGTAAGCCAGTCTGATCCGCGTCTCGGCGAGATGCCTGCGACATTGCTAATTATTGATCAGAGGAGTCTCCGGCGTGGCCGAAGTTACGGTGGATGGAGGAGTTTCGTCTGGAACGACCATTTCTATCTCGACAGAGAATACGGATGACTTCATCTGGGCCGTTCGACTTTCCAAAATTACGAAGGGTCTATTCGACAAGAACTGGTCACAGAAGACCTTTTCCAAAGGCGCAACGTTCGATATGGGCGAAAGCTCGGAAAGTCGAGATCGCGCGCTGGGAGCTGCGTTGGCGGGAGAAGGTTTGGATCAAAGTGAGGTGCTAAGTGTGGATTCAAGCGAAGGGGGAAATGAGACTGTTATTATTTTGTAGGTAGTATATACAGAGCATGATGGCGACCGTTGTCTATATAATAGGGGGACTCATGATATACGAACATGCAAGAGAATAACTAGATCTTCGAAATACTGTACGATAAGAAACCTGTTTAAACCTCCCTCGCAGTGAGAGTTTTTCCAGAGAACAAAAATAACAATAACGACGACAACGACAGTAATAGCAAGGTTGTTTGCATTCCTTGTTTTTGTTCTCTCTTCTCTACTTTGCGAGCCGTAGGCCCAATGCCAGTTGGACGAGTTGTTGGACCTGTCCATTTGTCTCCCTCTGATGGGAGCCTGTCGCACCTAAATATAGGGGGTCTTTCGCATCTGCGAGAGACATTTAGGTTCCATTGTCTTTTTCAACCGAGCCTCTGTGTTAGCAGCGGCTGATGCCGCTAGCAAATCCAGAAAAAGCGCAAATACTTGAGTCAACAGTTGAAGAAAATCAAGACGGATACGTCACATTATTTTCTCACCACCATAACCCCATTTCCGCCTGTGTTATAACCTCCTTCCAGTACATGCGTTTCAACTTGGCCTGATAAACTTCAGTGGCTTTCCACCAACACTTTGAGTGCTTACCTAATTATGGCCCCCAATCTCGTGACCCCTGCGCCGAGCAATAACACTCAACTTGGCGAGGCGGCAAAATGCAACAACCTGAACTTCTCCATGTCAAATTGTCAATCTATTCGTGTAGTTAAACCTCTCCTTGCGACTGCCCACGCCAGTCGCGCCATGCCCTGAGCAGACATGGCCGCGAAAGAGGTCACCCTGATCCAATTCGCAATCGAAGTAACCGAGCAGCTTGCCACCATTGCGCAGGGCTTGAGGAGATCCGCCGAACTCGGATTCTGCGCCGCGTTGTCCGCGGCTCTCTGGATAATCAATCAACAACTCCGACACCGGGGAACCGCCGACGCGGAACTTCAGCCTCGTCTATTGAAGCTCTTGACTAACTTTGATAAACTCTGCAAGGTGCGTATCCATGTGTTGTAACTTGTACTGCCTACAAACGACTGACCAGACAACGTCCAGCCTAAATCCAGCACCTCTCTTCATTGTCAGCGAGGTCTCTCAAGGACTAAGAAAACCGGCCTCGACCTTGCTCATCGGTATCCTGAACTGCAGGCGCTCCGTTCCAACAGCCGCAAAAATGCTCTTGACGGCATTAGGAATCTGGCCATTGGTCGCAGTCCCGAGGCAACGAAAAGACAGAAAGGCCTGCTGAGGATCCTCGAGGCCTTTAGCGCCCCCTTGAATGCCGCAGACGAGGCTCCCAACCCCAAGACCAAGAACGAGGTCTGGGTCGGCGACGACTTCACCGGCTCGATCCGCACCCTGCACCAGGTCCTGTCCGAGTACATGACCTGCCGCGCCGAGAACGAGAAGAAGGAGATCGCGGGGAAACTTAGGTTGGCGGTTGAGAGCAGCGACGAGAATGAACCGCCCGCGTTCGATCTCATGTTCCTCGCGCACCCACATCGCGAACTGCGGGAGGAACCTTTTCGGTGGCGGGGAACGCGAATTCGTGTGAACAGGAGGTATCAAGTACTCGTCCAAGGTGCCGACCGCAAGAGATGAGCACTGACTAGTCTTAGGAGAAAAGCAAAGTTCAGAGACGCGCCCGAAGAGGAAGTACAACTTGTTGTGAACGGGCCGAGTCACATCACCGACTTTTGCGAGAGAATCAGCACCAGGGAACAATATCAGTTGTCTCTCATGGTATCCGATCAACAACTTCACTTTGTCGAATGGTGCGAAGGGGCAAGATCATGGGTTCCAAGTTCTCCCCATGTGTCTCTCTCCACCATTCTGAAGAATCACAAGCTTTCTCTGAAGATGAAATACCTCCTCTCCTACCTTCTGGCCAAGTCTGTGTGGCAGTTCTACAATACTGAATGGATGGGCAAAGAATGGACAAAGGAGAGCATACATTTCATGTTCGAACGACGTCGAAGCGGCCCCAACGCCGGCGTCTACTTGAACGAGCCCTTCATATCAGCCCGGTTCGAGCCAGATGCCAGCAACGGCGACTCCTCCTTTCTGCCTCACAAGTTTCCCAAAATCAAAGCTCTTGGCATCATCTTGCTCGAAATAGAGCTTGGGGAAGTCATCGAGGACCACTTTGACGCCGACTGCTATTCCCCAGACGGACAGCTCAACGCCAATGCAGACCTGTACACTGCTCTACGGCTCTACGATGACCCAGACAAGCTTGAGGATACGTTCCCGCTGCTGAAGACGGTTATTGGAGACTGCTTGAGACCTTCAAAGTTCATGCCGCATCGCCATGCTGTGGAAGATCTTAGAAAGGTCCTCCAGGAGCAGGTGGTAGATCACCTGCATACTCTTATAGGACTCTACGGCCAGCCAGATAAGATTGAGCTCCGGCCGACGGTTGAGATGGAGGCACAGCACAATCATCAAGTTCCAGTGCGGAGGATCGCCCCAAGCAGTGCCCCCTTGCCGCGTGAGGAGATGCCCGCAAAGTAAGTAGTATTTCCCAACTACCCAAAACGTCCGAAAGTAACTCCATTGATTTAGCCATCTAAGACCCATCCGAGATGTCCAGCTTACTTCCATGAGAGTCACTACCTTTAATGGTTCGGTAGCAAGTTGGTACGCCAGTCCTGCGCCCGCATCTGGCATTAACCACATAGAGCTCCCGCACTGACAGGTATCTCTAGCATCGAACCAGCATCCTCTGAGCGCTGGCTCGACGAACTCGACAAACTCAAAGAAGTTCTTGCCCATATCCCAAGCAAGTTGGATCAGGGCCCCAAACGAATCCGCGTGGCCGTCATCGACACTGGCATCAACGGAACCGACCCATTCGCCCATCGCATTTGCGGCTACCGAGACTTTGTCACCAACGACGACGGCCTCAGGCAGGATCATACGGGACACGGGACTAATTCGGTGAAGCTGGTGTATCAGGTCTATCCCGAGGCAGAGATCTTCGTTGCTCGGGTGTTTGAGTACAACGACGCCGACGAAAATACCAAGAACCTGATGCTCAAGGTAAGGCGCCTGAATTCCCTCCATGATACTTGACTCATTAGTGACCAGGCTATCAATCACGCGGCCAACGCTTGGCACGTCAACATCATCAGCATCGCGTCCGGCTTCGAGAGCGACGACGCCGACATGAGGCAGGCCATCAAGAGAGTCACCAGCGACGGAATCCTAGTCTTCGCCGCGGCGTCAAACTACGGAAACATCAAGCAAGTCACCTTCCCGGCACGCATGCAGGCCGTCATCTGCGTCTACTGCACCGACGGCCGAGCCAAAGCCTCCACGTCCATCAACCCGGCGCCGCAGAAGACAAAGTCTAGGAACTTTGCCATCCTAGGCGAAGGCGTGCTCGTCCCGCCGTCGATGGAGGAGCGGCTCACGGGGACGTCGGTTGCGACGAGTATCGCCGCTGGTCTCGCGGGGCTCTTGTTGGATTTTTCACGGCAGGACGACATGCATTCACACATAAGATGCGTTGAGAACTTGACCAGCGTGGAGGGCATGTCGGCTGTCTTCAGCCACATGGCAAAGGGAGCCGAAGACTACGGATATCATTGTGTGGTTCCTGGGAGGCTGCTGCAGCATTTGGACGAAGAGGAGGAGAGGGGGGTAAAGAGGGGCAGGGTATGCGAGAGACTTTCAATGGCCTTGGAGAATATTGATCTGGATGCATAGTGGTGCAAGTCAAATTCCCATACCAGGTATGCGAACCAGTTGAGAGGACAAGCCAAGAGTTGCGGCACACTCTTTCGTTAAAAAGTGAAGGCGATCAAAGTCACCCTGCCAAAAATGAAGCTCACTCCGGCAAGAAGTATCCCATGCAAAGGCAAAAAGAGATGCGTCGTACGGAACTCGAATCCGTGCCTCAACTTATCTCAATGGAAGAGTTGAATCCTAACCCCTAGACCAACAACGCTTTTCGACATCCGAGAAGATAATAAGCGAGGTTATCTCCTTTGGGATACGGGCCGCAATGCAAAAAAAACAATTATCGTGAAGTCAAAAAATGCGTCGTACGGAACTCGAATCCGTGCCTCAACTTATCTCAGTGGAAGAGTTGAATCCTAACCCCTAGACCAACAACGCTTGTGGTTCGATGTTGGTGAGCCTACAATTAGCGTCTATGAGCCTTGAGTCCTTTGGAAGTACTTCCATAACAGCTGAAAGATAACTTATTGCTTCACTTGTTGGTCAATGACTGTCAGCTGTGTGGTTTCCAGATGCGCTGTCATGTAGCACTCATCCCACTTCAGATCTGGTGCTTGCCTGTATCTATACGGATACGTACCAGTGTTCACTCACTTATCAAGGCGTCCTCCTTGAACCCAAACACAAACAAAAAGACTCCTTTGACTCCTCGTTATCCAAAGGCCCACTATCCCCGGTTCTCGGCTCAAACCTAGAATTAAAGCATACCTTAGCGCCTTATTATGGCTTCCCTGGGCGCTCAGCTCAAAATCTTCTGGGGCGCACATTGAAGAGTGTAATCAAAGCATTAGTAGACTTCCAATCTCATTGGAGAGATCCCCTCTCATCGTTCGAGTCCAAATGTGTGAAGTTGGCTTCAGTCGACTCCCTGAGCTCGGACCGTCACTCCCTGAGAGCCAAGGACGTTGGATCAGCCCTGATTGTGTGCAAATTACAAAGCGGCAGGCAAACGTCGCTTCGAACCGTCGGACGCCACAAAGACGTAGGCGGGTTAGCCGCAGGCCTAGGCCGCCTTTAGATGCTTGGGGTAGGCAGACTGGCAGCGCTTCGGGTGGTTCTAGACTCGCCATTCCCTTCTTGTCACAAGTGACCCCTCGCTGCTTGTCACGTCTACAATTGCACGTCTCGTTATTCGTCGTGCCAAGACGATAACGACGGGCAGCCCCAAAAGTGGCCTCTCCTCTTCCCAGCGGTTCGAAGCCTCCCCCTGGACCTTTACCACTTCAGCTCCTTCACTAGTTGCCCACAAGCATGGCGCTTCTGCACGGTGGCGGACGGCTGAAAATGAGACAGAATAAGGGTGCGAGGATGCCTCGCCCTACAGGGCCGACTTTTAAGAAGCGTCTGGATCCCCCTTTAACTAGTTAGGTGGAGGGAAGGCAGCATCAACAATGAAGGCACCGGATTTGAGCCATTATCACGATCCCATCGACAACCGGCCGGCGGCCAGGCCCGCGGCATCGAGGAGCACCAGCTGGTTCACGCAGACCCAGACCATCCTGTTGTTCCTCTGCTGGGTCTTGGGCATCGCGGGCGCGTTTGGACATCATTTCTATTACAACTATCTCCATGGCAAGACGGCCGATAACCAGCAGGTAGGTGTTCTCCTCGCCGATGGAGTTTTGGCGTAGGGTCGCTTATGCTCAGATTGCCAGTGGATTGTCCGGAGCGGAACGGCCATTTCCTTCACCATCAAGCTGCTCTTTTCCGTCTCCGTGGGCGCCGCCTATTCGCAGATTGTCTGGCAGAGTCTAAGGGGCAAGCCGTTTTCGCTGGGCACCATCGACGGCCTCTTCACTCTGAAGAATGATCCTCTGCAGTTCCTCAAGTTGGAGATTTTGGGAGGGGCTTCGCTGTGCACCATCGTTGCCACAATCTCATGGTAAACGCACCTAACACCAGAGGTGAATATGATCGCTGACTCTCTAGGGGCTTGGTCCTCGTGCCCATCCTCGTACCCGCCAGCATCTCGGTCGTGCCGTCGACGCGAATCAGCATAGACCCGTCCTTCCCGACGTACACGCTCAACTTCTCCAAGAGTTTCCTGGACCGACAGTACCGCAACGGCACGCCCATCGTTCCCCTCCAGCTCTCCAAGCTGGAGACGTTTGGCGCCAACACGGACGGGTACTCCGAGGCCTCGACGGCCGCGTCCAGCCTCGTCCTCAACACCATGTACGGCCAGCGCATCGTGGAGGCGCCCTCGCCGTGCGGGCCCAACTGCTCCTTCACGCAAACCTTCGTAGGCCCGGCCTACAAGTGCGACGACGTCGATTTTGACCACCCGGGAGCCGGGAACCCCTTTTGCGGCGAGGACGATGGCACGCCGGCCAGGGAGCGGTGCACAGCCCCGTTTACGGAGAGGCAGCAGTCTGTGTTTGATCGAATCTGGTACTCCGCCGGGAACTCGTCCGGAGAGGAGTGCCCGTACACCGATATCGATTCCTGTTCGGCGGCGTATGAGGGGTGGATGGAGGGCAGGATTTGGTTTGCGTACCAGTACTTTCGCCAGGAGTATCGCATTCCCGAGTACGATCAAGGGTACAACTCGACGCCCATTCCGGACAAGGCATGGGAGTATCACATGTTCAAGTGCGAGTCGTACAACGCGACGTACGAGCTGCAGAGGACTTATCGGGACTCTGAGCAGAGAATTAGCGGGAAGCTCATGTGCGTATCCCAACTCGAGGGTTCAACCCAACCTACGTGCTTCGCATTTAATGGTCTAACCCGTCCGCAGATACCTCAACCCAGTCGACTTCTCCAAGGCGGGCAAAGGCGGCTACCCCCAGTTACACGCCGCATACGCCATCCACCAGACGCTCTACTCGACCCTGGCAGGCACCATCGGCAGCTACGGCCGATACAGCGACGTCGAGAGCGGCGTGCAAATCGCCAACTCTGCGCTCGTCGAAGCCCGTCCCTTCCCGCTCTTGGCGTACGGCACTCGACCGGTCGGCACGTCCAAGCCAGTACGCCACCTGCGCCAGGCGGTGCAGGACCTGCACTTCAACATCACCGTCAGCCTGCTCAGCCTGGCCCCGCAGCTTCTCTACATGGAGAACGGCACCGTGACGGCCGAGGTGGCGAGCACGCAGAACGTGTGGCGGTACAGCCCGCTGGTGCTGGTGGCTACGTACGCGGCGGCGGCGCTGCTGGACGCGCTGGCCGTGGTGGTGGGCGTGTTGGCCATGGTGAGGAATAGGGGCGTGTACGGGCTGGAGTTTTCGCGCGTCGTGGCTACGACGAGGGCGAGCGGGAGGCTGGATGCCTTGGTGGCGGGGTGGGAGGATGGGTTGGAGCCTATGCCGAAGGAGGTGGGCGAGGGGAAGGTCATGTACGGTGTTGTTACGAGTAGTCGTGCTGTGGGATTTGGTGTTGAGGATGAAGTCATGAAGTTGAGAGGGAATAGCGATGAAAGGATGGTATATGGCAGATGAGAGGTATAGTCCTCATAACACAGCTCTATGCGCTGGAACATCGTACTGTAGACACTATTCTATAATGTTAATTTATGTAGCCTACGTTGCTGTCTTGGAGTAGGTGAATTTGTTTTGAACATGTATGATTCCGGCAGTGGTTCAATGCACCATCGCTTCACTACCATTCTTAAGCTCTTTGCTTGTCCTTACTCCTACCAAGGTACTTGCCAGCTCGGCCTTCCGTTTTCCGCGCAATCCAACTATCAAGCTTTTGGATGACGCTACAACAGTAAACGCGCCAGTCTGGGCCGAGGCGACGTGCTGTACCATCCACGACATTGGGACTGGGGGACCGACGAACATTCGGACCAGTGCAACGACTACCGAGCAGCGTCTGCAGTCCAGAAGCTGCTTGCGGTCGGATTTTTTTGTTCCCGTCTCTCTCTTCTCACGGGGGCTCAGATACTGACTCCCGATGGGCTTCCGTTTTTGGCGAGTTATCTTTTGTGTGTCGTCAAGCGAAGGGGCCAGAACTCAACTCGCTGACACGAATAGTAACTTGAAGATGTCATCTTCCGTGTCGCCTTTTTTTTTTTTTTTTTTTTTTTTTTTTT
>JAMQMW010002301.1:0-40363 GCA_024115155.1 Thelonectria blattea
GCAGATGTTGAGACGCAGTTGCCCCCATCGCAATTAAGTGCCGAACCCCCACGCCCTCCGGCAAGACCAGGTTTCAGGGGGGGCATGCAAACACTTGCACCCGCAGACTGCAGAGATCAGCCCTTGGCATCGTGGCAAGCCACGGGGGGGAGGGGGGTGTCCCGCGAAGCAGCGTACAGTGGACATGCTGAAAGGAGGGCGTGGCTCTAATAATCCATGGGGTGAATTCCCGTTGCTAGCAAGAACGCTCCTGTCCAAGGGGCTGGTGCCTCTCCCGGTGGATGGTGATGTGGCTGGTCTCAACACACCCCTCCGCCACAAGCATTGAAAGCGCTGAACGGCTCGGCGCGTTTCTTTTGGGCCAACGCCGTTGTCAAATTGAATAGAAAATAGTGGCAACTGTTGAAGTGCCGGTGGTGTCTAAGCCAAAGTCGCAATAGTTGATATCCTTCTACAAGTTCCATCCCCCTTTCCCCTCGCCTCCCCAAGTCTTAATTTCGTCCGTTAATCAGAGTCTCAGTCAATTTGTCTTCCTCCTCTCCCACGCCACACCCCCGTAGGACCCGCGTCATTTGGAGTTATAATTGATGTTGCCGATGGTTGCGGACTGGATACAATTGTTGTTCCACATGTCGCCCGAGGGCATGATAAGCTGCATGGGTGGATCCGAACGGCGCTCGCCAGGCTCGCCAGGAGCACCTCGACCCGGAGGTCCCGGGTCTTCCTTGGGCATTAGCAGTCATATTCGACCTCGTGGGCAAAACTCAACTTACCCTGGGCAGTTTTGTCAGTCACAGTGTAGGCCTTCAGGACCGCCTTCGCTGCGGCGGCGGCTCTGGCTGCGGCGAAGTGCTGCCACAACTTGTCCTTGTGGCAATCGGCGTAGTCACACACGCCTTTCAAGATGAGGCACGGGGTCTGGTCCCAGATGCCAGCTCCCTCCATCTCGATGGCGATGGCTCCGGTTTCGTTCTGTAGCTTGTCTCGGAAGGCAGCCGATCTGACGAGGGCGTTGCCGCTGGCGACGTGTCCCACGTGGAACTGTGTCAGTCTGTCGCCGGGGAGCCGTCCCCGCTCGACGAGCTTCTCGTTGTCGCATCCGAGGTCGGCGCACGGCGCGTGGCGTGCGGTGCTGCAGACGGGATCCGAATCAAGCAAGCAGTTGTCGCAGCTGAGGCACGAGCCTGCGGCGTGGTGCTTGTGGCGGTAACTGGAAGGAAACAATCTGTCGTTGTCGCCGCCGGGGTAAGCATAGTTGACGCCGTCTCCGGCGGCCTTGGCTTGAATCTCTTGGAGGAACGTCTCGGTATTCGCCCTGAGTTTCCGGCGACCTCGACCGCCCATCACGGCCGTCATCAGGCTCCTGAGGTCCGGGGACAAGCGCCCAAAGACGTCGGCGACGGATCCCCGGGGCTCAAAGTGATCCGGATATCGCCTGCCGAGGTCGTACTGGGTGATTTTGTCGGCCATGATGACATCACCCAGAAAGACGTCCTGTCCGTTCGGCAGACGAGGCATCCCGTCGCAGACTCCAACCAGGAGAGTGAGCCGCAGGTTGGAGAAGCTCGACCGCATGTTGGCTGCAGCCGTGGCTGCGGGGGTGGTGCCTGTATCCCCCAGGACGGTGAGGACGGCGTTGAAGCTCAAAATGCGCCCTGTTGTGTAGGAGTTGGTGTCTCCAATCGCTTGTCCGTATTGGGGACCTCTGTCATCCCAGAACTGATCAAAGATGTGCTCGACAGCATCCGACTCGACCGTGAGGGCGCAAATAATGCCGATTTCGAATTCTCCACGCTCCCTGGGGGCCTGAGGAGCGGGTTGCCTGAACATGTCGGAATGCGGAAGGGGTAACTGTGTTTCTGTCATCAGACCAAGACTGTCAGCGTGTTGAAGGGATACGCCGAACTTACACTTTTGTCGGTCAGAGTGTATCTCGGGAAGTCCAAGCAGCGATGCAGATGGAACATTCATCCGGGCCGTCTCAGGAATAAGTAGTCCAGCCAGGTGGAAGGGGGTTCAGTCAAAGACCAGGGCCCAGAGTTGGCTCAGTAAACGAGATGGACTGACCGCTCGTTCTAGCCCCTCGTGAAGGGAAATGATGTTGGAACGCGACGTCCTCTCAAGCCCAACCAGCCAATCGAAGGAGGGGCGGTTGCTTGACATAGCGATTTCGCCGGCCAGTCACTGCCGTCCGAAATGGGCGCAGCTCAAGAATACTGACCGCTTGCATTAACCTTCTCAATAGTCTGTGTGAGGCGTTCGGGCTTACTCTTGGTTGGGAACTTGTCAGAACTAGCTGAGGGGACAAAGGAGTTGGGAACGTCGGTGAGTAAAGGCTGGGGCCAGGGCAACTATGAAATGAAGCTCCTTGAGTCTGGACGTGGAGGGCAAAGGTGCAGCATCGAAGGGGGCCATGCTGTGGTCGCGGTATTCTCAAAAGGCCACCGATGAAGCGTGTATTAAACTGGGTTGAGTTGCAGAAGGCTTCATGCTTCGGAGGCTGGGAGAATCCCACGGAGAGCCGTTTCCCTTCCAACGTCCCCCAAACAGCGGGCACAAGTTCCCGGCTGCACGCAGCTCAGGGAGATGACGGGAAATAATGCCCATCTGGTAGTACCTACGTTACCGGCACCCTGTGGGCCTCAAGAGGGAACTTGGTGAGACGTAGCAGCTGTTGGTAGCCCGACCTGCTCTCAGGATGCAATTGGCGTTTGATGTTAAGGCCTGTCCCTTTGATCTTGTGCTATTTCAGCGCCATTTTCTTCCTGGTCAAATGAGCCGTCAGACAAGGCCCCCCCTGAGCGAACTTGGGTGACACAGCAGCCCCTTCACTGAGAAGACTCTACAGAGGCCAGTTCCCGCAGGCTGCGATAAATTCTACCCCGCCTTTGAACCAGCTCAACATGTCCCCTCCCTGCGCGCAAGCTTGGAGCTGGCAACGGCGGGTGAAGCCGCTGAGGGGTGAGGGGGTGATTTGCATCAGGGGTTGCAGCGTGGAACTTGACGGCGGCAGCCAAGGCCCCCTGGGAAGCCGGTTTTCCCGTTTGGATTACGGCCCCTTCATGACGGAAATGGAATCCCATGAAACGGGTTCGGCGGGAGGCCGTGATAGATCGGGATGGGAGAAGGGGTGCATCGAGCACACCCACCACACGCACCTGAAGCCAGGGTAAGGGAAAGCCACACGACATCGGCTGGTGCCTGAATCATCTCGCACTGCGCTCCCAGTTCATTGCGGTGAGCTTGGGAAGTGGGTACGTGCTACGTACGAGGCGTCATGCTGAAAGAGGTTGTTGGCATGGTTGGCCGACAGCAGACGACGCCTCTGTTGGCGTCGTTGGCTATGCTCTTGGCTCCTTGGCCACAGCGCTGAAGCCCCTGAGTTTCCGTGTCCGATGCGGTCGGTCGCCTCTCGGGCCAGGAGTGTCTGACGCTGTCATCCAGTGACTGAGGCTTGTCGCAAGTTCGGCCCTGAGGCACAGCCCAGCAGCTCTTCCCGACAGCTATATAACGATTGCAGCTCTGAGTCAATGAAGCCGTCCAGAGAACCGCAGAGACGCGCCCATCAGCCATCAAACACAATCACCAGCCCTACCAACTCTCGAAACTGCTCCCAGCCGAGCCACCAACGAAGCAGTTGACAGAGCCGTCAAACCGACCCCGCAATCGACCTCGCTGCCAACCGTGCAATCAGCAGCCACGACAGCCGCAGGAGCAGTCAAGGCAGCGGTAAGTGCAGCCGTTTGTCGCAAAGGCTCTTCAGCTTTGCTCCCCTCGCGGATGCAAGCAAGACCCCCTCTCTTCATCATGATGTGTATTGATCCATTGCCAGCCTTCCCCAGACAGCCCCCTCGAACGAACGCTCCTTGCTCTGTACCTCCATCGACCACCGCTTTAGCCATGAACCAGTTGATTGCGCCTGGCGGAGATATTTCGAATTCCATCTTCGCCCAAAACGTCCACATCGCAACGGCAAACTTCAATTTCAATGGCTCCAATGGCAAGACGGCGACTCCGTCGAAGCCCAGTTCGTTAGTACCCGCCATCCTCGACGACACCTTTGTGGAACGTCCCAAAGTCTCGAAATGGTTGCACGCAAACCTCGGCCAGCCGGGACAAAGAGCTGCACTCGTCGGGCTCGGAGGGATGGGGTATGTTCTTCAAGGAAGCTCATCGGTTCCTGTTCTTTGACTAACAAAACGGCAGGAAATCCCACATGGCCGCCCAATATGTCGAACAGCTCCGGGTAAAGTCTCCCGAGACTCCTGTGTTCTGGGTTCGAGCCAGTTCCAAAGAACATTTCTTGGACGGCTATCGTCACATAGCCAATACCTCGGAGTACAATGGCCAGGAGGATTCAGACGTCAAGGTCCTTCTCGAAGCACGCCGCTGGCTTGAAAGCGACGACAGCGGAACTGGCTTTTGGTTCTGGATTCTGCCGATAACTACTCCGTCTTTCGCGAGCAAATCCAAGTCGGTAGCGGAAATGGGGGCAAGCAGGAACTCCGTCAGTTTATCCCACGGTCTCACAGCGGAACGGTGTTGATCACATCCTGCACCAAGAAGGTCCCGAAGATGCTCAAACCCAATTTCAAAGTCTTGAAGCTCGATGGCATGAAACGATCCGAGGCGTTGCTATTGTGGGAGAAGACGTTTGCCAGTCATCACGATGATTCCCGAGGCCAGTCGTGCCGTCGCCACCATCTGTCCCCCAATGACGTCGACAAACTGCTGGAGATGCTACAGTATATCCCCCTCGCCATTGAGCACGCAGCTTCCTACTTCGGCGCCCGATGCCCTCGCGTCTCGCTGGACAGATACAGGAAGAACTTTCTCAAAATTGCGACCGGCGACGCACTATCCGACAACAAGTCCGTCCAAGGCACCTGGAGCGTTGCATTCGATCAAATTTTCGAATCATGGCCATCCGCCGCCCGTTTATTGATTCTGATCAGTTTCATCAGCCCGGAGGATAATATCCCCATCTGGCTGCTCCGTGCCTGCTACTGCTCCTACCAAAGGGAAGATCATTCCGATGATGATCTTTCTGGTAACAAGGTGTGTTGTTCCGAGCCTGATTCTGAGCATTCTTTCGAGGACGACTTGCAACTTCTACAAACCTATTCCTTCATCAACCTTCCACCAACGGACAAGCCAGGCGAAACGGACTACGTCAAGTTGCACGGCCTTGTCGGAAGGTGCACACAGGCCTGGTGCTCGCCCTCTGAAAAACAGGGCAATTTGGAGTTGGTGAAGAGGGTGAAGATGGCAATTGTCTCTACACTCTCCCGTCGATTTCCGCTGTGTTCTGAGGACAATTTGGAAGCTTGCTTCTCACTTTCCCCTCTTGTCGACCCACACCTTGGCGATGAACCTGATGATTGGCATCACGCCTTCTTTTTCACGCGCCTGCTGCAGAAAGTTGCCGACTTCAAGAAAAAAGCGGGCATGTGGCGCAGGGCAGAAGAGCTGCTCCAGAAGTCTGTCAAGGTCTCGCAGCATTGGGGGCATATTGACTTGGAGATGAAGAGCGAACTCTCTCTTGTGTCAGTTCAAAGACAACGAGGCCACCTTGGCGAAGCAAAGGTCAACCTGGAAAAGTTGATCTCGTTCTACAACCACACCGGAGGGCCGCTTGACGATTACCTGCTCCATTCACTTGTTGCATTGGCACAGGTATACCTCGACTTGCGTGATACTGAAGCTGCGGAAAAACAGCTCGATACGGTTCGGTTCCTTTTGCTTAAGAAAGAAGCAGAAGGCAAATCTTGTTCTTCCTTCAACATTCAAGTCCTTGAAGTGTCGTCCGCGATTTCAACGGAGAAGGGGGAACACGGCAAAGCCACGAAAGAAGCGAGAGAAGCGCTGGTCCTCAGCCAGCAGGTCTTCGGCAACAGGCACGAGAACACTCGCAGGGTCAGAGGTCTGCTTGGCTCCACGCTGCTTGATCAGGGCCTCAACGCGGAGGCGAGAGAGCTTAGAGACCCTTCAACTGTGGCCCATTCCTACCTGCATGATCGAAATTTTGCCAATGCCGCGGAGTTGTATCAACGATTGCTGGACGATACGATATCGCTTTTCGGGGAGGACAGCTCTCACTCGGCTCACGTGGCCATGAAGCTAGCAGCAACCTACAATCTTCAGTTTCGCTTTGAGGAAGCCGAACGCGTGTATCGAAAGTACATTCTTCCCCAGGCTGCTCTCGGTGATACGAACTGCAAGGAAGTCATGAAACATGCACATGAACTAAGCGACGGGTTGGAAAGTCAGGAAAAGTTTCCCGAGGCTGCAAAGATGGTCTTGAGTATTTTCGAAACAGCCACGGGAGTTTTTGGTGACGCCGATCCCAGGGTAATTCTCCATGATTTTCATTATGGAGTGTTGCTCCTTAAGGGAGGGGACCTGGAAGGATCGAACAAGGTTTACGACCGGGTTCGAGACAAGATAGTAAACGGAGGTCTTTCAGATGAAGCTAAGATCTACATTGAGGGGATCCTAGCTGAGTGTCAGGTACTTGAGGTGGACAGAGGCTCGCAGGAAAGGCTGGGATCAATGCTATGCATTTCGGTGAGGAGTAGGGGCATTATAGACTAAGGTATTTCCGCACGGTAGCTATTTGACTTTTTTAATAGAGCTTAATGTGTTATTCTTTTCTACTTTTAAAGCCGGTTATTAAATAGTGCAACAGTTTGTTGTTTTCCTCAAGATAAGTTACATATATAATAAGCACCGTAAAGCAAGAACGAAAAATAAATGGGCTCTTCTATAACTACAGCTCCCTTATCCTCTATATATTTCCCCCTCTAATAATCCCTATTCGGGGCTAATCCTCAGCGGGGTGCTCGCAGAATAACTTGGAGAGCCAATAGGAGAGTCGATAGGAGAGTCGATAGGAGAGTTGGCGGGAGAGTTGACAGGAGAGTCAGTAGGAGAGTCAGCAGGAGAGTCAGCAGGAGATTTGGCGGGAGATTTGGCGGGAGAGTCGGCGGGAGAGTCAGCAGGAGAGTCGATAGGAGAGTCGGCAGGAGAGTCGGCAAGAGATTTGGCAAGAGATTTAACGAGAGATTTGACGAGAGATTCGGCGAGAGAGTCGGCAGGAGAGTCGGCAGGAGATTTGGCGGGAGAGTCTATAATAAGATCTTCATCGAAGCGGGGCCAAGGTGACACTATGTAGATGTTAAAAAGTGCGATTAATATTAATAGACCTAATAAAACTTACTTCTGCTTCTTACGAGCTCCTTAAGGGAAGGGCAAAGCTGAAATACACTTGGCTGGCTCAATAGATATCTTGTAATACTAGGTAGACATTAGAAAGTGCGATTAATATTATTGGGCCTAATAAACACTTACTGTAAACGCTCAGGCTCTCCTTGATAACGCATCATCTCAGCTGTAAATCTTTTGCTCTCCTTGATGTAAGGGCAAGACTCTCCCAGAGGACACCCCTGGTTTTTATCGCCAAGAGTGTTAGCCACAGAGTTGGCATTTCCCTGTTGCAAGTATTCGCCTTGAGTACAATCCATGGTTGGAGATTGTCAGAGTTGGACGGTTTGGTGCGTGCTATTGTTGACTGGTTAGAAGTGGCTGTGTGCTGTTGTGCGTGATGAAAATCGATTGACCGAGTCGAACATGTTGGGGCAACGGCGACCTTTAATACCTCGACGAAGAAAAACAATCCCTCCCTTGATACTATTTCAGGCGTCAAGAAGCCAAAAAGAAAATAGGCCTTTGTGTACCAGGAACAAGGCCAATAGGCCGGCAAAGAGAACAGGCCGATACCACCCTCTGGTCGGGTTTTGGTCGAGGTTGGCCTTTTGTCGATAAGAGCAACTTGGTGGCACAGTCGGGGAGACGGATCTTTGTGAGAAAGAAATCGGTTGGAAGCGGTTTCCTTGACTTCAGCATTGATCGGCCCAGGGCGGGCAAACAAAGGAAACCGTTTCCAACCGACATCTGAACACGCAACGCCTTTGTAATAGTTAAAGGGCACATGGTGGGATCCGTGACAAAGACGCGACAAAGACTCGTCCTGTTTCCGCCACTGGGCACATCCCATCTGGCCGTCTATACAGAGTGGCACGTCCCGGCGTATGGTGACGTTTCCAGCAAAATGGAACTTCAGCTCGCCGCATTGGGTAGTCTGGAGGTAAAAATAGCTGCGTAGCTGTAAGCCTGGTCGCAGAGCAAAGGGCCAATGTCGGCGCCAAGTTGCGACTTGTACATGGGCTCGGATACGGAGAGTTGGCGGGAGAGCATATAGTTGCTGCGGTGGCGGTGGCTTTCATTCAATACTGCTGGGTTGAGACGTAGTTTTACACACTTGGGGAACGTCCGTGACGATCATCGTTCAACCGCATGGCTGGTGGAATTGAGGCGGGACGAAGAGAGACCTTGAGAAGTTGCTGTTTTTCTCTGGTATGATTTCAAATCTTGAGGTTTCGGTGATGGAGAGAGTATTGGGGGAAGGGAATAGATGAAGATTCTACATATTGACCAGCGTTGTGAGGGCGATGCATCATGTATAAGAGGCACAGATGACCGAACAAGTGAACAACAGCAGTTTCCTATACGGCCAACAATAATTGACCCTAGACTCTACTCAACTTCACTCAAACCATCTCAAACAATGGCATCTTACCTTGTCACCGGAGTGTCTCGCGGCATCGGCGTAAGCTTCCCAACCCAAATTAAATACGTCAAGACGACAGCTCACAACTCCGTAGTTCGAGTTCATGAGGCAATTGTCCGCCGACTCGGCCAACACCGTCATTGGACTTGTTCGAGACAAGGCCGGCACAGACGAGAAGATCAAGCTGGAGATTGGCTCCCGGGACAATATTCACATCATTCAGGCCGACATTACGGACTACGGCGCACTCAAGGTGGGCAAGGACCGATGGTTAGACGGTCAAAGTTGCTAACGAATGTGAAGGCCGCAGTTCCTGAGGTTGGCAAAATCACCGACGGCAAGCTCGACTACATCATCGCCAATGCCGGTCTTGTTTCGTCCTGGTCTGGATATAACCCAATCGGTGACTTGTACGATTCACCCCCTATAACCCCATCTTCATGTTCATACTAACAACTTCCAGTGCAAGCATCCCCGACGAACTGCAGCAGGACCTCCTCAGCTGCTTCAACATCAACGTCGTCAGCAATATCCACCTCTTCAACCCTATTCGTGCCTCTAGTCCTCGAGGGAAGCGTCAAAAGGGTCATTGCCATTTCCTCCGGCCTGGCCGACATGGACATGACCAACAAGTACCACCTCACCCCCGGCGCTCCCTACGCCATCAGCAAAGCCGCGCTCAACATGGCCGTGAGCAAGTTTCATGCCCAGTATAGCGAGCAGGGGGTTCTCTTCCTGAGCATCTGCCCGGGCATGGTGGACACGGGGCACTATGACAATGGTGAGATTCGTCGACGATGGGTTTATGCCTGAGGTGGTCTTTTTGCTGACATGCTGATAGCTACCGAAGCGCAGCTGAAAACCGTCGGTGCCATGACGGCCAAGTTTGCCGAGTATGCGCCAGATTTTAAGGGACCCAGCACACCTGAAGCTTCGGTCAAGGATGTCATGGCGGTCATTAACAAGGCGAGCGAAGAGGAGGGGTTCGGAGGAGAATTCGTGTCTCACTTTGGAACCAAGCAGTGGCTTTAGAGGGTTGATTGGCATTTCTTTGAGGAAAGGCATCCGATCACCGGAATCTACAACTGAGGGTGGCGTTCACGAAAGGTTGGGTGCTTTTACTCTCGGGTAGGTAGGCATCGGCAGTGCTGCACGACCACTTGGCACTGGAATCTAGATTATGGTGTGAATTGCCGTTTATCTCTCGTAGATTAACTGGCTTATTAACTTTGTATTTATTCGCGGTTCTTAGATATGTCGCTGTTGTTATAACCAGACAATAACAGCCATGCGCATTCGAACGGAAGGGAACATCCTTCGAACTCCCCCATCAGCATCACCGCTGAACTATTTCCTTACGTGAATTGGGTAAGATTGAATAAAAGTTGCAACTTAATACTCTACATTTTAAGCTCTGCAGTCACTTTCAAGAACCCTCCCACGTCCATGTGGGTGCTTTTTGGTATCCATCTAGTGACTAGACATCTTTAATTTGCATTTCAATATTCAGTGAATGTACCTCCGCCCTGAACGCTTAGCTGAGTTCCTTTACATAGCTCAAGTGAGAAACATTGTCTCGAGTTGAGATTGGACGTTTCGACACGGGGCCTCATTGCTCCCCGACGTAGTCATTCGAACCCCCTCCACGGCGGCGACACGGCGAGAGTTTCCTTCCCACCCCAGAATCGAGCATGGGGAATTTATATGCGTAGTAGCCCTGAATCTCAGGTGTTACTCAGCTAACAGCTTTACTATCGTCTCGCATTCGCGTTGGGGTGGTTAATGCAACGGATGATGGAGTGAGAAGGGTTTAGCTTTCGTGTGTGATCGCGTTGAGTATTATTACATACTACCTATTTCGCATCGAGTCATGTGGTATACTTTGCAGACTATGTCGTAGAGTTTTTCCTAAGCTGTTGTGTTGGCGATTGCGCCAGCCCTTGCGATAAAACGAAATGAAGCTATTCACACAGAGTTATCTCAGCAAAGCCTCAAACTGTTGGTGTTTTTGGTGGATCGGACCCGGCAAGGGCTCGGCTGTTGCTGCTTCAGTCGCGCAGTCCGTGCGTACTGCGTGATGAGATCTAAGCCCTTTTCGGCTAAAGTCCACAGAAGTTCCCAAGATGCCAACAAACATCCGTTTCCATGCACCAATAAATTTAGTCGCTGCCTTTTACGATAAGGCCGCCGAGTGGCCACCCCGGGGGCTCCCTGTAGGGCTGGAGGCTTAAGGCATAGGCTGGATCTCTGATGAATATAAGAAAATGCAGAGCTTTCGTTCTGTCGTCGAAGGCGATTTAGTTTTTTCTTCACTTATGGAAAAGGCCCCACCATTTACTGTAATGGGCTTAGATGTTCGCGCATGTTTCGCGATAGTTCGCGCATGTTCAGCGATACGGAGTACACTGTCCTGCTCCAGATATACTGCGCGAATAGAGATATTGTCTTGCACGAGAGTGATACTGTAAGTACATAGACGAGTTTTTCTCTCATCTACTTTCCATACTTGGTAAGTATGCCTCTACGCCACCACGCGTGAACGCGTCCGTCGCGTCGCCAATTAAGACAAAAAAGGGGCTTGTCCTCGATCCCCAATCTCAGGCTTGTCAACATTTTTGTCTTCTTCCTGTCATTTCACCACGCACCACAGAAAACCGCCATGTCTAGACTACTTTCCGTCGCCGCGACTCACGCTCAGCTCGTCGAGCGAATGAGCACTCCTTTCCAACACGCCAGGCGATCGCGCGACTTCGTCAAGGATCTGCGAAAAGCTCCGAATCGTCTTCACGAAGTTTCGACTGAAGTCAAGGCATTCTGCAGCGTCATCACCCAGTTCACGGCGCTAAAGATAGACCTCCCCGTCTACCACCCAGAGTCTCAAGGCCCGTTGCTGCTCGACTGCATGTTCCTAAAAAAACCACTCCTGGATTGCTCATTCACGATCGACGACTTTATGGTGAGGGTTAAAGAACACACCAAGAAGAGAAAGTATCGAGATGCCTACGTTTACACGTGGGATGAATTGACCTGGGTCATGGAGGTTGAGGAGATGGCACTATTCCGAGAAACGATCCACGCATACAAGCTGTGTCTCACTGTCGCCATACAAGTCATGAACATGTACGTCTACCCGTTTGCCATTGGTTCACCCAGCGTCTTACTTCAGTACAGGATTTCAAGCACATCGATTGAGGATAAGGTGAAGATCGAAGCCCAATTCAAGCAAACGTCCAAAAGGGCCGAGTCCAAGATCCGTTCTCTCAACGAGGACAGAGAAAACCTGTGGTCCATGGCAGGCTACGACACCAGTCGTGCATGGGACATGGACGAGGCTATGGAGCGTGCGCTCGAGTACGGCGCCTCTATCTGCGACCCCAACCATTTGTGTTTCCTGGGATCGATGTGCAAAGTACCCGCTTTCCAGAAAGAGATGCCGAGGATGAATCCGTTTCCCGATGGAGAAGACTGCCGGTTTGACCTGTTTCGCGTTCTGCAACTCGTTTCCCACCGCAGGGACCCAGTCGTCCATCTTGGCCATGCTAATCTATCTTCGGCCTTTGTCATCTGCGACGTCAAGTTGGACGACGTTCCCATAGTGTACGCATCCCCGCGCTTCGAACAGTTGACCGGATACTCTTCTGCCGAGGTCATCGGCCGAAACTGTCGGTTTTTGCAGAGCCCTAGTGGTGAAATGCAAGCCGGAGAGGATCGAGGTCCTGGCTTCGGCGCTGCGTATCACCTCAAGCAGCTGGTTGACGGGAGGAGGGAGGGTGTGCAAGACTTGATCAACTATCGGAAGGACGGACAGAAGTTCATGAACCGAGTGAAAATCTTCCCCATTTCATGGATGGAGCGGAATGAGGCGCGATATTTGATCGGGTTCATGGTTGACGATGTGGCACAACTGGAAGATACTAGCCTCGGGTCAATGCTACCACCCGTGAGATCGGTGTGGGACGATTCGGATTAGCTGTTGCCCGGATAGGCCCGAAATGAGTCGGGATTAATAGATAGGTCTATTTGTAATTTAGCGCGTTGTAATATTTTTAGATGCTACTTGAATCTGTCATCGATGCTGATGGATCATGGGGATGCTTGCCAACAACGCGAGGCTTGAACACGACGCCCTCCTTGGCAAGTTCGCCCGTTCATCGGCCAGTTGTGGCTGGTCGAAATTGCTGTCAAATTTGGCAAATTCATACAGTCACATACCAAATGACCTTGTCGCAGACTCTTGTCGGTAATCCAACCTCATCTGAGCCTCTCTCTTACATCTGCTGGTAATGAGGAGCACAGGGGAGCTGGGGTGGTGTAAGCGAAGCTCAGCAACTCGGACCAAAGTATCCGTAACTCATCGAGATATCAGGAATAAAAGGGACAAAAGGGCTTGCTAAATCTGCGTATTGGTACGAAATCCCGGGTATGCCATGGCTGGTAACAGCCACAGCGCTTATTAGCTTCGCACGTTGTTGGTGGCTGAACTTGTCTGCCAAGTCTCAGGTCCCAAACGGTCAACGTGTCGCTTCCTGATTTGACAATCTGCACTCAGCTACAATGGTTCTGCGATTTGAAATGTCGGATTTCTTCCTGGCATCGGACAAATCGGCCCTGCGCTGTGGAAGAGAGGTTCCGTACTTTGAGACCTGTCGCTGGAACTCGGCGTGAGCTGTTTGATGTGGGAATTGGAAACCTATCGAATGATTCGAGCATCCATGCCGTGGTTCGCTCAAAGATTAACAAAAAACACTAAGATAAAAGAAGACAAGGCGAGGCAAGGCAAGAATGTGAAGGGCGTTCCTGCCCAAGTAAAACTCATGCGGGAGCACGTGAGTCGCTTCGTGCCGTGTCTCACTCACTGCGGGGTCCATGTCGGCTGAGAAGCCAACTTCTCAAGGGAGGAAGGAGCGACTTGCAAGGGAGAAACAACATCGCACAAGAACATTCCGACAAAATCCCTTCAACCTCCATCAAACCGCCGAAAAGCACCACGGCTTCCAGACAGACATGGAGGGCGATATCGCCACCATCTCCAAGACGGCCCGCGAATGTCGAGATCGCTTTCCGAAATGCCTGGCGCGGTTTGGCCGCTCCGAGAACCCAATGATGATGGCCCAGGCCGCCCGCTTCCTTCAGGAATATCAGGCCCGTTTCAATGCCTGGACGTCTAATTTGGGTGTCTTGGCTGCCGAGAGCTCCAGCTTGGATCATCGGCTCCGAAACCATGCCCAAGTCAGAGACATCATCCTCGGTCTGCTCGACAAGCTCCGACGAAATCTGCTCCGAGGTTCGTTCACTACCTTGCCCGTTCGGCTGCCATCCGACCAACTTACTCTTCATAGCCATCCTTCAAGGCATCTCGGATGCGCCCGTCGGTCATGTGGACAATCCCGTACTCGTCACCGCGCGCGCAAACGAGCTTCCTTCAATACTCACTGTCGAATTCTCGGCCATCAGGGATTCCATCACTCGCCTCAACAAAATCGGCATCGCGATTAGATCATCTTCGAGATTAAGTATCACTTCGCGAGCGAGAAGATTTTCGTCGCAGCGACCCAATCTTGTCCGGCTACACCACTTCGAACAGAGGGCATATTTGGCCGTCACACACCTCTATCCAAGGGCCCCAGACAGCCTGATCCAGCAACTGTGCGATTCAATGACTGACAGATATGCGAAGCTGAGATATGAAGCCCACCGGGCCAAGCGCAATGCAGGAGACGGCCGAGGCGTCAAAGCCAATAGAACGAGGATCCAATGGATTACTTCAGGAGACGACGAGAGCGCCCAGGCATCTACCCAAGGTCTTCCCTTGTCGTCGGTGGATTCCGACAGGCTTCCCGAGATCCTTTCTGCAGCTTCCACGACTACTTCTGAATCCGAAACAAGGACGGAAACAATGACGGAACACACTTCTCGGTCAAGAGAGCCGCCTCTCCCCAAATACAATGGGATGTATCTCACCACGTGTCAGTTCTGCATGCAGGCTGTTGATCGATCGCTTCTGCATTATACAGGGGGCTCTTACGTGGAATGGTCGAACAAAGGACGGTAGGTTACCCACGATTCTTCATCCTGGCCGTTCAGTGCGACGAGCTGTTGGCGAACCAGAAGCTAAACGAAAATCGCCCCGGATCCCCAGAAGCCATTACAGGCACGACCTCCAACCATATGTCTGCCTTGCCGAAGAGTGTTCACAATCGCGGCCAACCTTCTCGTCGTCGAGAGCTTGGTTTGATCACATGATGTCTGATCATTCTCAATGCTGGTCGCAGGAGATTCACAGGGACCCTTTCGAACTCTCAATCGATTCGTCAACGTGTCCCATGTGTCTTTTCTCCGTAGTGACGGACCCTACCTCGGTGGGCGAAAACCTCGACGAAGAAGAACTTTCCGCGCGAGAAAGCACAGACTGGGGGAAGAAACGAGTTCACTGGGCCGACGAGCCTAGGAAACGACCAAAGCCACCACCAAAAACGACGTGGTCCATGGGTTCACACATTGCTGAGCATTTACATCATTTGATGATGGTCTCGCTACAACTCATCTCTTCCATGGATGCCGAATCGTACGGCGAATCTGGCGCAGGCAGCATCATCAACAGTACAAACAAACGTGTTACCACCGAGGATGGTAGGCAAAAGCGCAGTCCGGCTCGGATGCAATCCGATTTTCAGCCATCTACCCCGTCTGCTCCAATCGAAGACTCGAGCCCAGCACTAGACCAGGCGCCCACCCAAGCCTATGGGGATACCGACCAAGAGTGCGGTAACTGGGACTTCTTACGTAGGGATGAGATCACCGACGAGGTGGACAGAGAGGTGGTTCAGGCTTTCATGCGAGGACAAGCCCGCACACGTCGAGAAAACCCCCAGCAGACCAGCTCAAGGGAGGCTCGAGGACAAGTTCAACTTGGCTACCACCCACCACCAGATCCTCCCATACAGGTTAGCGACGTCCACGTAAGGCTGATGATGGCCGAGGTAAGTTTCCAACTACAGCGTAGAAGCATCCATAAATTTACTAACGTGACACGCCGAAGCCTCGCACACCGAGACAAATTCATCCTGAAAACCCCAGAGCAAGCCTCGATGACGACGAGGGACAGTATGTGGTGGCCGCAGGCTCCGACATTACCCATCGATGTCAGTTTACACCCAGCCCAGCCTCGGAGCCCAACTAACAAGCGGCAGACCAGATAGTGAAGAGGTTGAGCGCAGGAAGGGGCAGCAGGATCGTGAGGGCCATGGATCACTCCACCAAGGACGTGGTGGCCATCAAGATCGTCCGGGCGATGCAGAAGTACCGAGAAGCGGCCGCGATCCAACTCCAGGTCCTCTCCATGTTGAAGGCCAACGACCCGGAAAACCGAAACCGCTGCATCCGTCTTCATGACTGTTTCGATTACCGGGGCCATATCTGCATTGTCATGGAGCTGGTAGGCCAGAGCGTGCATGCGTTCCTCAAACGAAACAACTTTATCCCTTTTCCAATCAGCCACTTACGGTCATTTGCTCAGCAACTTTTCGGCAGCATTGCTTGTGGGTTTTCCCTTTAGGATCTTGCTCGATTGCTCAATTCTCACTGACCCAGTTCTGCATGACTTAAACCTCACCCATACGGATGTGAAGCCACAGAACCTGCTCCTCTGCCGCAGCACATGCGCGAAATTCGCCTACGAACGCACAGCCCCGTCCTATTCAATCCAGATCAATCGCACTGCAACCGATCGTTTCGTGCTATATGATACTGAGGTTCGACTCACCGACTTCAGATGCGTCACGTTCCAGGATAGCTATCATCAAGCGATTGTGACATCCAGACCCTATCGAGCTCCAGAGATCATACTTGGAATAGGGGGGTCCTTTCCCTGTGATGTCTGGAGCATAGGGTGCTCCCTTGTCGAATTATTCACTGGAGATGCACCATTTCCAACGCATGACGATGTCGAACATCTCGCCATGATGGAGGTGATGCTTAACCGGCAAATTGACAGGCCAATCGTTCAGCGTATTATCCATCGAGACATGTTGGGGATAGGGGGGAATCAAGCCGCAAAGCAAGTCTCTGTTCCTCCCATGACAGGGTCGAAGCTGACCGTAATAGCTATTTCAAGGACTACGAACTTGACTATAGCTTGCGACCATCATCGCAACCTTCTAAGGGTTCTGCCGCGGACATGAAGCGACTGGAGGTAGGTCGACCTCCCGATAGACAAGTCCATGCTAACTGGAAGAAAGGACTTTGTCACGCCGGATCTCGAACTGTTTCTCGATTTGCTTCGGAAGATATTCGTATTTGACCCATCGAAACGCATCACCGCAAAGGAGGCCCTTCAGCATCCGTGGTTTTCGGAGCCCATGTGGCGTGACGATGGCGACGAGGCAGCGAACATCAAGCAAGGAACGGACGGAATGAGGATGGACAGTATAGAGCTTGTTGATCCAAGCTGGTAGGCGAACACTTGGCCGAGGACCGGACGGCTCGAGTGGCCAACAGCTTGGACTTCTCAGGGGTAAAGGTGTGACGGCACAGGATACTAATGTTTAATGCAAGAAATAGGCATATGGATCGATGGATTGAAAGCTTGGCCTGTTTCTGTGATTGCATGAAGGGTAAACGTAGGATACGATATCATAGGACACCTTTCCTCGTCCTTGACGGGATAATTTCATTTCTTTAGTCATGTACCTCAACCAGATGCCCACCAACTCACCCGTCTGTCAGCATGCAAAGCAGTTGGCTTCCCGCCGACTTGACATGGACGCCCCGAGGATCGGAACCAGAGAACCAGACAGCTGGTGCCCCTCGCTGGTTTCGGCAATCGTTTGGTCCATAACTAGGCGGTCGACGCTTGGGCTTCGCATACGAGACCACAACCAGAAAAGAAGCCCGTTTTTTGCGCCCGGCCAGCGACTTTCTGGGGAAACGTAACGGGCGTGTACCCTATTCGGATCTTTGACTTCGATAGTATGCAGTTGAAGAAAAGGCAAAAACCCTATTATTTCCCCTCATCAACAGACGATCAAGCCCTTCGTCTCGGATCGAGCCAGGCCGGTTGACTGGTTGACCAAACGAAAGGACGAACAAAACCCTTGTCTTATTATTGTAGGTTTACATACTTGGATTTCCCCCCAATTGCCATGAAGGGTTGCGGAGAAAAATGTTGCAAACGGGCCACGTTTTGCGGGCTGCGCGGGATGTAGATCACGCGATTCGCCCGTTGGGGATGAGGCACAGCGGTTTGGACCCTGGGAACTCTCAGACCTTTGCTGAAACCGAGTTGGTTGTTGGTCGAAGCGAGGGCTTGATGGAAAAAGTCAAATATGATCCTGGGAAGAAAAAAAAAGGAATTGTCCTGGAGAGTGACGAGGGGGGGCCGGCTGGCTCATTGTTTCTTGGCATCGCTTGGGACGGAGCCGGGGATCCGACTCATATATCCTGATTCCAGGCCTCGGGAACCTGACTTACGTAACTTGACAGCCATTCAAGGACTTTGCCTTGTGAAACGGACGGCGCAGGGCGCGGAATGGGTTCAGCACTCTTGCCCCCCTCCGGTTTTGCTCAGGCAGACATTCCCAGGGTTTGAACAATGAGCGAGTCAGCCATGTGCATATCCGTCGATTCCGCCTTTCGCGGCATCCATGTCCGTCCGGGTTCTCTCGAAAAATACCCATTCCTCCTGAGTCCTGTGCACATGCATCTGCACACGCTGCCATCGCCTCGGGCCACTTCCGCGAGAGCACAGGTCGCCCGGGTCCGAACATACGACGAAGGAACTAGTTCTCACTCACGCCGCACTGCTCAAACTTGCAGATGGCCCTGGCCCTACTGTACGAACCTCGGGTTGGTTCTTGAGTCCTTGACTAGAACGGTTGTGGCGCCTGTCAAGGGCACGTCAACGCTGCAGGCCGTAAAGAAGCATGGGTGTGTTAGGGAGGGGGTTCCATGGTTCTTGATGTATTTATCTCTACAACGTGGCCCCCATGCTTTCGAACAAGTTCTTGGTCGACCCCCTCGATCATGTGCTCGCAATCGGCCAAACCAATCCCTCAATGTCGACGACGACGACCAGCGCGGCGACGGCCGTCGAGCCGATTTACTTTGAGCTCAGCTGGTCCATCCTGAGCACCATTGGCATTGCAAACGTGCTCTTTGGCTCGCTCGTCTGCAGCATCACCAGTTTCTCGCAGATCTCGGCAGTGCCGCTCATCACTTCCGTCGCGGGAGCCATCGCAAATGGGTTGTGCTTCCAGGCATTTTACGCGGAGGGGGGGAGCGTCAAGGGGAAGGCCGTGGCGAGTGTTTTCGCGGATTTGCTCTGGTTGGTATGTGTTTGAGTCTGAGGAAAGACTGGAGGAGATCTTGTCGATTGATGAATGGAGGTTAATTCTGATGTAGATCCAAGAGGCCGGACTCTCCTTTTACAGCTACATCATCCTCAGTCGCGTCCTGCGCAACCGCCGTCGACAAGTCTTCGCCGGCCTCTTCTGGAGCATCATGATCGTCATCGCGGCGCTGCGCATAATGATCGCCGTAACACGAGCGCGCTCCCTCCTCGACGGCGGGGGATCCTCCCAAAAGACCATTAACAACCTGCACATTGGCTACTTTGTTTCCATTGCTGTTATCGAGTGCATCAGCTCCTACTTCCTCATCAACGTCTTCGCGTCGGCCAAGACGACGTCGCTCAAGGCCGCCATCAAGACGGGGCTGTTTCGGTACTTGATGAGGAGTACCGAGGTGCGGTTGGCGTTGCTGGCCGTGTTGGGCGTGATGAGGGCGATTACGTATTCGTTCCAGGTGTCGGCGCAGAGTGCGACGAATACGGCGAGTCAGATAGATCGGTTTGCGTATACTCTGGAGTGCATGTTTCCGTTTGTCATGTTGTTAGTACTCAACACCACAAGGTTCAATGGTTGGCAGCAAGGCTAACACGGTACAGCATCGACATGCTCGCGTCCAGACTGGTCTTCTCAGACCAAGCATACTCGTCCAACAGCCAGCCCCAAGGCCGCAGCGGACCACGACAGTTTACTTCGAACGTGAACAAGGGCCTGGCGTACGCGGCGCCGCAGAACGAGACGGTCATCGAGGTCCAGGGCGGGGGAGACGGTCGCGGGCGAAGGACGAGTTCGCAGGAGCGCATCATCGAGGCTGGCTTGTCGCAGAGGACGCCGTCGGAGATTGAGATGGACGACATGGACAACAGGCGAGGTGGGAGCGGGATTAACAAGACGGTGGATTTCGAAGTGTATGAGTCGTATAGTCCGACAAAGTGAGGGTATAGTAATGAATGTATGTCGCTGACCACTTGTCTATGTGCCGTGGCATCTGATGGTGCTTGATATGTAGACTATTAACTTGGATTTAAAGACATACCTTTATATGCTGACACTACACTAGTTGCTTCACGATGACGACAGGCAAACCAACCATTCGGGCCAACTCGTCCGTCGTCCGGCCGGCCCCCAACGAAAGTCCCGTATCAATGATATCACGTCAGCCACAACACTAGGCATGCTTATTTCAAAGGATCCGCCTGCGAATGCGCCGTAGACAACAAGCCTAGCATCAGTCTTGGCAGAGAAAAAGAAACTCGGGTGTCCAATCGAAATGTTTCAGAAGCAACAAGTCCCCGACTCTTGGGGTCGACGGAGACCCATGGGCCATGAAGGTCGAGGTACATCGCCGCGCCGGGCAATGAATGGGTGGAGGTGTGTTTATGCTATAGCCTATTGCTGACGGCATCGAGCTAGCTTTGAAGAGGAATAATAATCGCTGAGCGCGACGTGAGAGCTTTTCTTCAATCATGACCGGATTCCTCGGACTGGGTGAGAGTTCAAGTCTCGGATCCTTTGGGATTTCTCATTTCTCCAGGGGCTCAGTGAACATTAATATAAGAACTAAAGGATTCCCTTAAACCCAACAATAACATCACAACTGTTCTCAAACAACCACCCCAACCCACCTCAGTTACAAAGTCTCCCACAAAATGGTCCTCCCAGCCCAGGCCGTCCAAGTCGTCATCGTCGGCGCCGGCCTCAGCGGTCTCCGCGCCGCGACGGAGCTCCACAACGCCGGGCTCTCCTACGTCGTCCTCGAAGCCCGGGACCGCGTCGGCGGAAAGACCCTCTCCGTTCCGTCGTCCCCCAACGGCACCGACGTCGAGATGGGCGCCGCCTGGATCAACGACAGCAACCAGTCCGAGATGTACGCCCTGGCGCTCAAGTACGGCTTTGGTCTGGTCAAGCAGCGCGCAGAGGGGTTTTCGCTGTGGGAGGATGGCGAGGGGAACGTTTCGACGATTCCGTATGAGATGCCTATTGGGGTATGTCGTGGAAACAAGTCTTCTAGAGGCTGGGGTTTGGATTGACTAACGCGTGCTAGTTGACCGAGGAGGAACTCCTGGAGCTGCAGAGAATCATGGCCACGCTCACAGAGTACGTCGATCGCTCCGACCTCGAGCACCCCGAGCGCGGGCCGGATGCAAAGGAGCTGGACGCCATGACGGCGCTCGAGTTTGCCGAGAAGAAATTCGGCAGCGAGGTTTCCAAGCTGCTGGTGACTAGTCTGTCGCGCGACCTTTTGGGCGTCGACGCCGATGAGCTGAGTGCCTTGTACTTGGTCGACTATATCAAGAGCGGGCATGGGCTTGAGGATATTATCTCGGATGTGAAGGACGGTGGGCAGTATCTTCGGAACCGAGCGGGTGAGTTTCATGTTCTCGTTATCGCATTGACAACGCAGACTTGACTGATTTGCTTCTAGGAAACCTTCAATTCTCTGTCAATCTTGCCAGCGAGCTCAACCCTGACAGCGTCAAGCTCTCCAACCCCGTCACCAAAATCATTCAATCCAAGAGAGGCTGCATCGTCGAAACCAAAGACGGCAGTCGCTACCTCGCCGAGAAAGTCATCGTCTCCGTACCCACGCCCCTATACCCCCTAATCGAATTCAAACCCTCCCTCCCGCGCGCAAAGCGAGTCCTCGGTGAATCAACCGAACTCGGCTACTACTCCAAAACCCTCCTCGTCTTCCGCGAACCCTGGTGGCGCACCGCCAACCTCTCCGGCGTCTTCAGCTCCCTCGACGGCCCCATCAGCTTCACCCGCGACACGTGCTCCGAGGAAGACGGGCAATACAGCATCACCTGCTTCCACACGGGCACTCCCGGTCGACGCTGGTCTGCACTGTCAGCCGAGGACCGCCGAGAAGCCGTGCTCACGCAGTTCCGGAACGCGTTTGGCAGCGTCGTCGGGGATGTGCCGGAGCCGATTAACGTTATCGAGAAGGAGTGGACAAAGGATGTTTGGGCGAGGGGCGCGCCGAGTCCGGTGATGGGGCCGGGGGTTATGACGGGCGAGGCGGGGAGGTCGATTCGAGAGCCGTTTGGGAATGTGCACTTTGTTGGGACGGAGACGAGTTTGGTGTGGAAGGGGTATATGGAAGGGGCGGTGAGGTCGGGAGTGAGGGGGGCGAAGGAGGTTATCAGGGGCTGCAAGAGGGAGGTTCCGTTAGACCTCAGGGTTTGAGAGTTGACGAGTGGTAGCTATAGGTTATAGCGAATAGTCGAATACCGCTAGTCAATGCTCGTATGCTTCATATAATCAATATTGGTCTTTAGCCAATACGCTCAATACTCGTGAGTCGTCTATTCGTGATACATATTGGTAATGCCAGTAGTTTATGTTCAATTATCGGACGATGGGATTTGGAGACGTCTGATCTGATCTTACCACATATTGAAAGCCGTTGTATCGTACGAAGGCCTCTAATTATGTCCTCGAAACTATATGAACCGCAACTATTGGTTGATCTCAGAATGTTGAGTGGCTGATAGTGAGCTGAGAAAGCCACAAATCTATGACATCACGACTGAGCCTAAAGACGGGTCAAAATGACCGAATATTGAAGACATCTTCAACTTCGATTGCTATCTTTGAAACTTGAATATCTCCATCGGCCTTTTTCTTTAATCATCAATCCACTACGAACTCAACATGGCCGGTTCCGGGGCATCCTCACCTGAGTCATCCGGTAAAGCCGCCGTCGGCGAGAAGCACCAGATAGAACACACATCACCAGACAAGAAGCGCCAAAAGACGGAGGCAAATAAATCCCAGGATGAAGAACCCAAGGACGAACCCCCCATATCCGAGGGCGAAACTACGTCGAAGAGCTCGCCCAAAGACGACGCAGTCAAACCCTCCCAAGAACTAAACATGCCCTCCAACACCATGGAAAAAGGACTCGTCTACTTCTTCATCCGTGGCCGGGTCAACATCGACGAACCCGAGAGCGTCGACGAGATTGCGCGAAGCTTCATGCTCCTACGCCCAATTCCCAAAGACGCCAGACTCGGCGAGGGTGCTCTCGCCGACGCCGGAAACACAAGAGTGCTCGCGATGCCCAAGAAGGTTTTCCCGACAAATCCAAAGGACCGCTTCATGGCCTTTGTCGAGATGACGGGCGCGTCGTACCAGAAGATTAAGGACGACTTCCTCACTTCGTCGGATTACATGACCAAGACGGCGGGTGCGCGACATAAACCTCAGGCGACGCCCATTGCAGAGGGTGTGTACGTCATGACGTCGACTGGTCGGGATAGTCACTTTGCGTACATGCTCACGCTGCCCGAGAAATTGGACGAAGTGCAGGAGGAGCTGGGGCTTAAGAAACGTGGGAGCTTCATCATGAGCACCAAGAACCCGACGTATACGGGGCCAACCAATGCGCGTTTGCCCAAGGCACCGGAATTTTCAGAGGAGTGAGTTGCTCGAGTCTTTTTCATGGCCAGTTCTGACTAGAAAAATAGAATTCTTGCTGGTTTTAGAGATATGCGCTGGACGTCTTCGAAGCCAGAACACTTTGACTTTGTCAATGCTCAGATTCTGCTCGTCGGGCAGACGAATTTCGAGAAGGCGACGGAGGCTCAGGGCAAGGAGCAGGAAGAGGGAAAGGACAGTAAGGAGGCGTTGGAGGATCTGGAGGAGGATGATTTGGAGAGGATGCAGCATTTGGGGGGTGATGCTTCGGAGTCGATATTTGCTGATTTGCATCTTCGAGTGAAGGACTACCCTACATTGCAGACGACATTTTAGGACGTGGAGTTGCTATATTCGTACTGTCGGGTGTATCGTGGAAATCCTACCTTGAGTTCATGTTTCGAGGCATCGGAAATACGCAAATGAGACAGATCATAGCCCGAGAAGAGAACATTCTCCTGGGCTGTTGGATTAACCTTGAGGCCTCTCAGGTTGAAATCTCTCCGCCTGACAATTCAATGCACCAGCCGGCCGGTGTTTCAATCCATGGCCAACAAATGTGCAGTTTTGGCGCTATATTCGGCCATTCGTCGCCCAAAACCCCGACAAAGGCCGGCTGGGGGCCTAAAAGGGGGTGAAGCCAGCGTGTGTCAGCAAGACCGGACTTTTCACACGCAGCGGAAACTCCGTTCGGCGGGCACTCAACACTGCTAAATTGGTGCCGGAGCTGCTCCTGGAGCCTCCGAATGTCAAACCCCGGACCGGCGCGACGGGCGAGCGCGAGAGACGCGAGGAAGGCGAACGGGAGCGGCGGCACAGGAGTTGTTGAAGCTTTGACGGAGGCAGCAGTCGAGATGGAAATGTATAAAGATGGAGGGCATTCCTCGATTGCCAAGATGTCCAAGACAAACACAGCTCTCACAGTCTACACAGTCACAGCACAGCAACAATAACAACACCAACAATAAACCGACTTCTTGTCTATTAAACACCACCACCACAATGACCCAAACCATCCTCGCCGCCCAAATCACCCAATGGGGCTCTCCCCCCCAAACCGTCCGCGTCCCGGCCCCCGCCGCTCCGGCCGACGACTCGGTCGTGCAGATCCGGGTCATCGCCACCGGCCTCCACCAAGTCACCCGCAGCCGCGCCGAGGGCAAACACTACACTTCCTCGTCGCTCCCGCACACTCCGGGCATCGACGGCACGGGAGTGGACGTGTCCACCGGAAAGATCGTCTACTTTACCGCCCTGACCGGCTCTGGCTCCTTCGCCGAGGTGGTCAACGTCCCGAGGAGCAGCGTGCACGAGATGCCCGAGGGTGTCGACCCCGTGCAGGCGGCTGCGCTGATGAACCCTGTTATGAGCAGCTGGATGGCGCTCCGCAAGCGGGTCGATGTCTTCCGGGACGGGAAACCCGAGGGCGTGAAGCCCTGGTCGTGCTTCATCCTCGGCGCGACGAGCATGAGCGGTCGTATCGCTATTAAAGTCGCCCGCCTCTGGGGCGCCACCCGCGTCGTCGGCGCCGCACGCAACGAAGCAGCCCTCAAGACGCTCGACCTAGACGACATGATCGTCCTGGGCGAAACCCCCGAGTCAACCGACTTCAGCGCCGCTGCCTCTGCCGACGTGGTGCTGGATTACTTGTACGGTCCCTACTTTACAAACTTCTTCACCTCCCCGTCGACGCTCAAGGCGCGCAACCCGATCACCTGGGTGTGCATCGGGAGCGTGGCGGGCAACTTTGGCACGGTGGCTTCGGCGGGGTTGCGCAAGCGGGACGTGACGATTCGGGGGTCCGGGCCGGGGGCGTGGACGTTTGCGGATTTTGAGGCCGAGGGGCCGGAGATGTTGAAGGTGTTGGTGGGAGTTAAGGAGGAGGGGATTCGGGAGGTGAAGATTGGGGATGTTGAGAGGGAGTGGAATAACGTTGATGGGGGGAGGGTGGTTTTTGTTCTGGGGTGAGCAGTGAGCCAGTGATTGAGACTGAGGATTTGAGACTTTGTATTGCTGGGGTTTGTGATCATTTATAGATCGAGTAGATAGATAACGTTGAACGTTCCTGTTCTCATAGTCGGACTATGACCTTCCTCGACTGACCTCGTGCACAAGGCTGCTCCAGTCAATGTCATCCAAGGCGTCGGCGTGAATCGACGCGCCCAGGTTCAAAGCCTTGCTGAGCTGCTCCCTGGTGCTTGCGTACAGCATTCGAGACTGTATTTATCAGTGCCATTCATGATTGCGGTATCAATCCCGGTGAACTGACCTTGATGGGCGTATTAGACGGAACCCACGAGATGAAAACGGGTTTAATCCTTCAAAAATCAACACCAGAATCATAATATGAAGACTCAGAAAGACTCACCTCTTCCCTTCCTCGCCAAGGTCATACTCGACATCATACGCCGCATACCGAGGAGCCGCCCTCCCCTGCCCGTCCACCGCCGACGACAGCTTCTCGAGGAAATAGCCGTAGTCTCTATCGGAAGACACCTCGTCGACGCTCACGGTCTGCTGGTCGTCGGCGATTTTGAAGATGACGAACCGGGGCTTGTTGTCTCCTCGCTGGTTGCGGAGCCGGGCGACGGCAGCGACGCACTCGTCTTCAATACGGACGCTAGAATGATGGCGAGGAACATGTGAGCGAGGGGAGATGCATTGGAGGTTTTAGGCGAGTAATGGGGTTTGTGAGGTTGGGATCTGGTGCGTCGATACTTACCCGGAGGGGATCTATCGAGGAGTTTATTTAGTTGGGATGCTGAGAATATGGTAGGTCGGATGATTCAAAGTACTCACCGACATGTTCGCTACGGTTTTTGAAAGGCTCAAAGCGTGAGAGGTTGTAAGAACGCTTTCTGGCGGTAGACATTGCGTTGGAGTCTCGTGAAAGAGCACGTTGATTGTAGTGTTCGAGCAAAGAAATGATGATGTGGTCTGCTTGGGACATGTTCTTTGCAAGCCCGAGAACAGACATTTATAAGTACCACCAACTCTTATCAAAGAAAATTTAGATTCGGCCCCCCCTATTCCAAAGAAACGGTGTCTTTCCGGCCACCAGACAATCAGATCAATCTCAGTTCGGATACTTCAAGGATTGACTTCGCCAGCGCGGCTCCGCGGGCCCGCGTGCCCGGGTTGAATTTCAAGGACCCAAGACTGGGGTTTCATGGAGAAATGGATACATAGATATTAATATCCGTAAAGCGATATACCATTGGTTTTTTCGACGTGGCCTGATATCCAGTTTCAATCAATAATTCAGCCCTGCCATTGCATTGCCCACCCGGCAGTTCATCTACATGACCATCGGTACTTCTGTCGCTGCAGTTTCAACTTGCAGCCAGGCAACGGAATTTACAAGACGGCTGCCTCACCACTGGCATGATTAGATCGCCACGTCAGCCATAGTCTTCCCTGTCGCGTATAGAAAGAGGAAATGACCGAACCAATAGAAACAAAAACACAACCAACAGCGTCCGTCGGCAGTTATTGGACTTTGGTTACGTCAGACTGCGCCTTGTTAATATGGAGTCTTTCAACCTCGTCCCACATGCAGGGGAGCTGCGTCTGCTGAGACATAAAGGGTGCAACGTCAGTCATACCAGTGCTCGCTTGAACTTGCGTCACACCTTTGCTATTCATACTATCAATCCACTTCAGCCATGGCAATCGAAGACTTTCCAGAGGAACTCCTCGACGCCATAATCGGCAACCTCGACCACCAAGACCTCAAGAACTCCCGCCTCGTCTCCCGCCGCTGGAAGCGAGTAGCCATCAGCCACCTGTTCCGCGCCATTCCCCTGCACCCAACAATCGAGGGCTTCGAGAACTGGAAGCGCTGCTTCGATGACTCCGAGATCCGGGCCGCCGCGCGCCGCCTCGTCGTCCACACGACGGACAACGAGAAGAATGTCAACTGCCTCGAGGACGGACTGGACAGGCTCACCGCGAGGGCGGCAACCGACGCCGAGCTGGGAGGCTTTGATGCGATGTCGCTGATTGCGAGGTTTCCCATGGTGACGGAGCTGTGCATCGTTTTCTCGCCGTTGTGTATCGGGGAGACGTCGGGCATGGTTTGTTATTCCGTCGAGTCGGTCGAGCAGCGGAAGAAGGCCCTGCGGGATATTTTCAAGGCTGTTAGGAAGAGGAACAGGAAGACGGACATGACAAAGATTAACACCCTCGCCATCCAAAACATGCAAAACGTGCCCATGCGCGACTTCACCTCGACAACGGGGTTCAAGCAGGTCATGGAACACATCGAGCACCTGGATCTACACGTCATCACCGAAAAGACCGAAGGCTTCGTCAACGAGATGGCGCACCCGGAGCGCTGGACCTTTGAGCCGCACCTGCAAAAAGCCTGGGTCGTACCGCTGGCTCCCCAGCTCGTCTCGCTGAGCCTGGCCTTTGACGAACTGAGCTACTGGGGAACCATCCCCGGGACGTTTGATCCCAAGGGCGTGGCGTTTCCAAAGTTGGAGGAGCTCTCGCTGACGCGCTACGTCGTTTCGCACCACGACCATCTCAACTGGGTGCTCGAGACGCCGTCGCTTAGGAAACTCGTTCTCGACGAGTGTCGCATCGTGTGCAACGTCTGGATGAGCGAGGGCGACCGCGCAGAGTGGAACGTCGCCACGCACGACTGGCTGCGCATCCCGCACGAGACGTACCACTTCGATCCCCGGGACCCGTCGGAAGGCAACGCGCTGCACCACTTCCCCGGAACATGGGAGGACGTCTTCGACAAGATCCGGCGACAACTGCCCAACCTGGGAGAATTCAAGTTCGACATCCCCTGGGCGTCGCGGTACGTTGCCTTCCAGGCGCGCGGGTGGCTCACGCCGTGGACCTGGGCCGACGAGAAGGGCAACATGCAGTACGGTCACGGGCACGGGATCAAGGGCCACGACGTGCTGAACCGCGCGAGGGAGACGAATCAGGGGGATTGTCGCGCGTTGGACGAGTTGAGGACGGCGGTGAATGGCGGGCCGGCGTGGCCGGTTAGGGTGAGGAGGAAGAGAAGGGTTGCTGGGAAGGCGGTGGGCATGGCGCTGATTAAGCCGCTGGAGCCGTTGCTTGAGCTTTGGCGGTATCCGTCGCGTTGGTTGATTAGGAGGTTTGGGTGTCCTATTTGTCAGGGGCTGGAGGATCCGTTTTGAGGGGGGTGGGTTGAGGTGAAGGGGTGTGGGTGGTTGGAGGAAGGGATAATGTTATAGGACTGATGTTGATACTTGTAAGTTGTACGTTGTTGGCGTTTGGGTTAGCGATGGTTCTCGCAAGATTGGCAGGAAGGAAAGGGATATACTTCTGGTTATGTATGGTTAATGATGGAATGATATTGGATACAGACTGCCCCTTGATCCTTATGAGTCATCCTGGTGTCTTCCCCTCCATTCACAATCTCCGTCTCGGGCGACGCATTCCTTGAGTTACGTATCATATATTCAGGTCTAAGCGAACTGCATATATACTTCTGAAAAGGCATCAATGGCGTGGTCTTGCCCGTCCCAGATTCCACCCATGTACGTGCCAAGTAGGTGGGAATATATGAAAGTAGGTAAGATTCAGCATTGTGTATATAATTTAAATAAAAAGTTCTAATTGATAACAAAATCAGGCAACCGCTAGTATCGCTCATGCCATCAAAGCTTCATGCTTCAATGTTATTCCGACCTCCCCCTATTAAGCATCAGATATCCATCAACACTCGGCCGCCCAACATCGACCCCAAACCGATACTCATCCTTCTCATCTCCAGACGTTGCGTCACTCAACTCATCCCTTCTTCCCATCATAGATCCAAGCCCACTCGCCGGCGACGTCGCCCTGCTCACCGGCGATACGGACCTCCCCCTATTCGTACTCAACGGCGACACCGACCTATCCCTACTCACCGGTGCCAAGCACCCGTCATCAACCCTCGGCGTCGCCAACCCATCCCTACTCCTGTGAGTCCTGTCTTCCACCTCTTTGACCTTCCACCACCCCAACCCAAACCTCCACTGCCCCAACGCCCTCTCCAACTCCCTCTCACTCATCCCCTCAGCACCCTCAGGAAGAACACCCCCCTTCGGATCGCACAGCCGCGACCCCGCGAGAAACGACATGCTACTCGCCACGGTACTCGGCCCCCTAGGCAACACCCCACGCATCTTAACAAGCGAGTATCCCAGCAAGCCAAGCACCGTCATGGCCGCCAGTTCCGCCTGCAGGATCACCTTCGAAGGCCTGTGAATGGCCAGACGGTCCGTCACCTCAACCGCCATCCCTTGAATCCCCATCGTAGCCGTGTGCGGAGAGCTCGAGTCGACGGCCGCGACGAGGTCACCCCGTTTGCTCCCCGCCGTGGCCCGGAAATTGAGATTAATCACCTGCGCCATGTAACTCTCATGCATTTCCTCCACGGCCTTTCGCAACGTCCCCGCGTTCCCTGGACCCAGGAATTCCTCGGGCTTGTACTTATCCGGCCCGCTGGCGTCAAATAGGTTACGAAAGAAGTCATCCACAAAAACCTCCCGCGCAGGCAAGTCAACCGGCTTAATCGAGTCGAGCGGTATAAAGTTTCCCAGCTCATACCCCAAAGTCGGCGCATCGTGACTAGCATTCCGCAAACTCCGCGCCTTGCCATAGTCCGGCCTCGGCGCAAGCTGGCTGCTCAGCTCTCCGTCAACATACGTCAACTCCACGGGCACCTCGTCGATCCTCTGCGAACACAGCAAGGCCGTGACATTCGCCTCGGTGGTGTTCCGCCCGGGAATCCAGCCAAAGTACACGCCCACCGAGGGACACGCCGTGGCCACGCGACCGGCCGTGGCGTGCTCGAGGTCGAAGTAGGCACCGAAATACACCCTCTCCAGCGCCGTGGTGGCCAGGTCGAAGGTCAGGACGCCGTGGTTGTTGGACGGGTTGTCGACGCATTCGGGCGGGACGGTGGCGTTGATGTTGATGAGGATGGCTTCTTTTTCGTACCAGCTGCGCGAGATTTGTGATGGGGGAACGAGGGTGCAGTTGAGGATGGGGCGGAGGCCGAGGGCTGAGAAGATGTAGCTTGTGGGATCGTCCGAGGTTGGGCGTGGAGGGGAGATGTTGGGTAGTACGATGCTGTTCCAGATGTCTGATGGCGAGTCCGCGACGCCGTGACGGATCGAGTTCCATTTCGTTTCTGCTCCGCCGTCGCTGACGCTATTGTTCGCCCAGTTGAGCCACGTGCGATCCCAGTTCGTAACCGTCCCCGTGACGGGTCTCTCCGCACCCTCGTGCCTCACCGAGATCCAGAGGCCCGAGACGACAATGGTCAGAGTACTCCCGATCAGGACGCCAATGTTTGAAGCCGCGGCACCGAACTGGCGTCTCCGAAGGGAATAGGGCAAGACGACAAAGGGCGAGACGGAGACCAAGCGGAGGAGCACGCTTCGACTCGCGGGGGCGTTTCCCGAGCGTAAGTTGCTGTACGGGACGAACTCGGTGATTCCCGAGTCGAGAGTGTTGAACATGGTGGCTACGGCGAACATGGTCAGGGTCGAAACCAGCCGGACCGCGTAGGATGGAATGCTCGAATCTGACTCGCTGGGGACGAGGCCGTGTTTCTCGACTGAGAGCCGGTGCAGGAGTTCCAGGAGACTGATAACGACAACAGGCAACAGCAGCGTCAGAGCAACCAACCAGCGTCGAACTGCAAACGGGATCCACGGGTATTCCTTCTCCGGCAGTTCATCTTCCCCGAGTTCGGTAGTTGGTTCCGCCACATTAATCGCAACTCCTCCCTTCGCATCAACAGCCACGAACCGCGTATTCCTCAACCTCCTCGCCAGCTCGCTAGACCGACATCGTCCCGTATCCCGCAGAAGAGCTTGCACGGAAGGACTCTTGGAAAGCAGAATCGCGTGCGCGGCAATGGAGCACGTCATGGCGGGAATCCAGGGGCTGGTTGGCACCGCGAGGAGCAGCAAGGACAAGGCGGCCAGGAGCAAGAAGGCAGCCACCATTGTCCACAGAGCAACAGGCCGTGTAAACAGCCTGTTCTCGCTAATTGAGCCCTCGCAGGGTCCGGTGCTGGATGCGTTCGACAGCAGCGATAACCTAGCCAGCTCTGTAGCGACACCCGTGAGCACCGGCTCCAGTCCCCTCTTGAGCACACCCGGCTCGAAGAACGAAGCCTCGTGGCCCATCCTTTCTAGAAACGACGTCATGAGCGCGTAGATTTCAACCAGCGACGAATCCCCCGGCGTCAAAGTCTGCAAACATCATCTCCGCCAGGTCCGTCCCCGTCAAGTTCCGCAGCAGCCTCGTCGACTTGTCCAGAGCGCCCTTTGGCCACGTGACTCGCCCCGTGAGCAAATCGTGCGTGACGTTTGCCGTGGCGACGTGGTATCCTATGCTGCAGATGACGCACGAGGAGCGGTTGATGTGCGTCGTGTCCAGGGCGTTGACCGTGGCGGAATCGGGAGTCACCATGGGCATGGGGTCGATAGTGCCGCTAGAGGTTATCTTCAATTAGGACGGTGAGGTCACATTCGACGTAGAGCCACGAGTATCGCGTGTCGAGTGGCTTGTCGGAGCAGTTGATTCGGAAAAAGACTTCCTAGGGCCCCATTCCGCTAGCACGATTTCCAGTACGAGTAGTAGACGGTTTCCACAAACGGCACCTTGGCGACCGTGCAGGTGGACGAGTTGAGCTTGAGATAGGCCAAGTAGTCCATGTCTTGGTCCGGGAGGAGCGTGATGCTGGCGTCTTCGCAGCTGACGTCTGGCACGAACACATCGATGGGTGCGTGGATGGCCGTCACGTTTGAGTTGGTCGTGTTGGACAAGGAAAACTTTTGCATGGCCAGGTCGCTCTGGGGGCTCCAGTCCGCATCGTTTGTCGACAGGTTGTTGATGGTGGCCAAGTATGCGAAAAGCGAGTCATCCGAGCCGCCCGAGAAGGGAGGTGTCCACGACAGCCACTCCTTGTAATCGTAAAACTCCTGGTACTGATATCCAGGCTTGGTTCAGCGAGACGAGGACCACGGCACAGGCGAGGAAGAGGAGGGCAAAGCCGAGGAGGGCCGTCTTCCCAAGCCAAAAGGGACGCTTCGCCGTGGTGTTTCCATGGTCTGTCTCGTGGCGGGAGTGGTGAGGCCTCAAGATGTTGTATTTCGGCGCTGTGCGCATCACGGGCGATCCGAAACGAAGGGTTAGGGGGTCAAGGAAATGAACATTGAGAGAAGCTGACAAGGAAAAGGCATCAAATAGTAGATGAGAGAGAAAAGGCAAAAGAAAAATAAGGAAGAAAAGACAACTCGAAATAAGCAAGACCAAGGAAGCATCTTCCGAGCCCTATTTGTGGGTATGGTGCCATGTATCTGGACCTTACCAATTGAGGCAATGCCCGAGACAAAGTGCTGCAGATCTAGTGCCAACAAGCTATTAATAACAACTAGAGGTACGCTGACCAGGTGGTTCAAGCCTCCACTGCCACCTAGTGTGTTTAAGCAAAGCTGGAGCCTTTAGGCCTCTCTCTCTCTCATACACACACACACATACACAACCCCCCTAGTGCCTCCGCCGGCCCCTTTGGGGAGACGCCTACGGCGGGCGCCTCGCCTTCGGCTCGATCTCTAGCAGGAAGAAACTAACACCTAGCCCCTATTCCTAACCATAAACCCCTAACGGTTTATAACCCCCTAACTCTGATCCTATCCCTAACTCGAACCCCATCCTAACCCCTGCCCCTCCAAGGGCTCTCTGGGAACCCTCCGGGGGCGCCTACACGGCGGACCTCTCGCAGGCGTAATTCTTCGACTTTCATAGGGGATCTTTAGGTATGGGGGGCGGGCCTGTAGTCGGCCTGTCTCCGGCAAGGGCCCTGCGCCTGTGGGCGGCAGGGAGCAATAAGAGTCTATAGCCTCGGGGCTCGCGAGCTCGCGAGCTCTAATGGGCAAGTAGGGAAGTTTATGGTCCTAGCAGCGGGCTAATTGCCATTAAGATATTAACAATCCGAAGAAGTGTAGTTAAGCATTATAATAGTTAATATACTAAGTCAGACCACCTATCCCCAGTATAAAGAAGTAAAGCTAGAAGGAATAGCCCACTCCGTGTTCTTCCTTTTGTATCAGCTTTTCTTCCAATAAACAACCCGCATTACTCCCCAAAGCTCGTCCCAAGCATCCTCATAACCGACGCCTGCCCATCCGCCCACTCGCCCAGCAAAGCCGACAACTCACCCGCCTCAACCCCATCAAGCTGGTCCTCAAACTCGGACACTCCAACGACCCCAGATCCCACCCCCTCCAAGCCAAACGCAAACCCGCCTTGGCCAAAAGTCGCGTCTATTCGCAAAAAGTCCTCTTGTTGATCGTACATCCCCACGCCTCCGCGAGCCTCGATGAGCCCCCGACCTAGCCGCGCAAAGGTGGCGCAGACGGTGTACAGCCGTTCGGATGCCTGGGATGTGTCGCGGACGCGACGCAGGGTTTCGACGACTTCGTCGAGGAGGGAGAGGTCTGTTGTGCTGGTTGCGGCGATGGCGTGGAGGAAGATGACGAGGAAGGGGGTGAAGGAGGCCGAGTGAAGAACCCTGGGAGAGTCAGTGTCATGGCCCAGAAACTGACTAGCCCAATTCGCAAACAAGACTTACCAATTGGCATAATCAGACTCTGACAACAAACCGGGACTCTCGGTGCTCTCGTACTTTCGGAAACACGTCAGATGGCTGTCCAACGCCGAGCGAGCGGCCTGGAAGCACTGAGCGTTCAGCTCCGTCGCCGTGCCTGATAACGAGGATGCCCGCAGGACCAGAGTCAGCGTCGAGTAGAACATGATGTCCCAGCTTCGTCTGGACAGCTCGTAGACTTGCACGTGGTTGATCCCGGTGCCGTCGATCTGAATCTATTAGTTACGGGGGGAGTAGGTTGCGTTTCTCGGCTCACCTGACGAAGGTCAGAATACCACGCTCGCAAATCATTAGCCAGCTCATGAACCTGCTCCGCCCGATCATGACCCGACATCCTCATCGTCGCAGTCGAGTACAGCCGTTGAAATATCTGCCCCTGCAGCTGAGCAAGCTTAATACCCGCAACAAACGACTCGTCCCAAGCCCTAAAGGCAGGGTTGGGCGAACACTCGGGATACGGCAGGTCGATCTCGCAATCCTGGAGATAGGATATGCGGCCCTCGAGGAGCGAAATGTTCTTGTCAAACACGTACAGGGTCCAGAAGACGCGGCGGATGTTCTCGGCCGTCCGGGCGTCGTGCTTTTGATATGTCGACTGGCGGTTGTAGCCGAGCATGCGGCAGTGGCTGGCGGCGGCGGAGAGGAGGCTGCACATGAGCAGTGGCTTTCCGGATTCTTGTGCTTGAAGTGCCTATACCGTAATATCAGCGTCACCATCAGTAGGTAGATCCGAACATTGCTGCTCACCCCCAGTGTGAGACTGAAAACGTTCTCAAAGGATGGAACGACCATGATGTCGTACGTCTCTATCCCGGCCGTGAAATTCTTCTCACACTTTTCCAAGCTTTTGGAAAGCTCGTACTTTTTGCTAAGCGGGTGCTGAAGCGCGATGAATTCCTTCAACAAGCAATACAGCAACCCGTGCATGGCCGTGACATGACCGGGCGATGGAGGGGAAATGGGAAAGTAAGTCCCTTGACACAGCGACTCGAGTAGTCCAGGATCGTTTATGACGTATGAACAAAGAAATATCGGGCGGTTGACTATGGTAGTTAGCACGCCCACGTCCAGTCATGTGAATGTCAAGGAAGAATTACCTTTAATCTCCTGCAAAATAGCAAGAACCAAGTCCGCCGGCACTGGCTCAAGCTCCGGCAACCGCCGAGAGGAATCCCCTTTCGACAACTGATAATTATCCCAAGCCACAAACACATTATTCGACTGCAGGACATTGCTCATTTGCAAAAAGGACGAGTTCAAGCCAGCTTCATCTCGAGCAACTTGCCCGCCAACAATCTGCTGCGCCGCCTCACCAGCCTGAACAGACTGGGTGCCAAAAGATGAATTGCCTTGATACACGCTGCCCGAAGGACTGGCGGCCGCGGGGGAAGTGCCTGCGGCAGTCTTGCCATGGGCCGCGCTCAGCTGGGCGTTTGTCCGCGAGGCTTCCTTGCCGAGTTGGACTTCGACGGCGGAGAGGCGTTCTTTCAACTGCTCGACTTCTTTCTCTCTAGTTTCATGTCAACTCAGCTCCAGATGAAATCAGCACGCATATCCATACAAGCTCGCCACCCTATCAGTCTTTGCATGCGTCTCCGGCGGGACGGTAGGATTCTGGCAAGTCAAGCCCGAAGCGCGGCAGTTTGCGCAAGGATTCGACCGGTCGCACCGAATCTTGGGCTCGTTAGCAAACCTAGCCCGTAGATTCTTTTTCAAAGCCAATGTCTCACCTTGCGTATCTTGCATGCTTCACACTGCGGCTGGATCAGCTCAAGCTCAAGCGGGGAAAGGAGCAGAGGTGCGCATTACCGCGCGAGGAACCAAGGCCAGGCGATGACGTCGCTCTCGAATCGTCTCTTCGGGGTCCATTTTCCGAGGGCCCGATGCTCCGTGACTGCGAGAAGGAGGAGAAGGAGTGAAGGAAGGATCGTGGCAGAACAACGGGATCAAGGTTTTTCGGGTCCTCGGGGCCGCGGCGCCACGGGCCCGAACCGGTCGTCGTTAGTGCCGGGTAGGTCTATCTATCGCCGTGAGATGTTGCCATATTGGAGAGACAGGACGAGAGTTGTTTGATGAAGAGGATGGAGTGTCGTGCTACTCAAATATAATTAAGTAGCAAATCCCTCCTCAACTTCGCTCCAAACAAACCAACTCATCCTCATCTCCCTCACTCTCTATAACATCCTCTAATCACACACTCCACCACCTAATTACAACATGGCCAACACTCCGCAAACCGAGGTCCTCACCCCCCTCGACCTCCTCATGCCCAAAACTTATATCCAAGCCCTGCTAACCTTCCCAACCACCACCACCCCGACCGCCCCCATCATCCAGCGCCTCCAATCCGGCCTCGACCTCACCGCGAAGCAAGTCCCATGGATATCCGGCCGCCTCTTCCAGGCCAACTCGGGTCCCAACGACGCGCCCAACATCGAAGTCCGCTGGGACGCAGACGACAAGGGGCCCGAGGTGGTTGACATGGGCACCGTTGCCGAGTCGTACGAAGCGCTGGCCGAGGAGGGCATGCTTCCAGAGGCTCTTCCGGCGGGCGCTTGGCTCGTCGCCGGCCTGCCCGAGGAAATGACCGAGTCTGCTGGACCTCGGGCCTTGGTGGCCGGCTTGTTTCGCTTTGCCGACGAACGAGGCGTTGGGTTGTGCATCGGCGTGCACCACAACTGCGTCGACGGGACAGGCTTCTCGGAGCTGGTGAGGCTCTGGGCTCAGAACATGGCCGATGAGGGGAGTGTTGGTCTCGGCCTCGCTGGACGTCGTCATCGCCTCTCCGAGGCACTCTCCTCGGGCTTGAAAGAGGCCGAAGCCCGCTCTCTCGAGACCCTGTTGGCGTGCCACCCCGAGTATTCGACGACACCGCCAACCTTCCCATCCGGCTTTCCCGCCTGCACGTCCAAGCTGTTCACCATCCCCGTGGCCAACATCCAGGCATTGCAAGGCCATGACTCACAGACAACCAACACTCTGTTGTCCGGGCTGCTGTGGTCCTGCATCACCCGCGCCCGTCTACAAGGAACCGAAGCGGCCTCTCCCTTTGCCATGAGCCGCATGGCCATGGCCGTCAACGCCCGACCGCGCATCGCCTCGGACTTTTCCCCGTCGCAAGAGCCCTATCTTGGAAACGTCGTGCTCTACTCTCTGAGCGACATGTCTTCCAAAGACTTGGCCTCCGCAGGCCTGCATACCGATGGCAAGCTTGCGAGCGTCTGCGCCGCCATTGCGACCTCCAGCGCGCCCACCAAAGTCAACTCTGGCCATGTCGCCGAGGTTTGCGAGCTCGTCAACAAGGCCCAAGACTACCGAGCCATCTTTGTCGGCTGGGACCTGTTTCAGAGCCGCGATTTGACCATTACCAGCTGGGCGAACCTGGACTTCTATGGCATGGACTTTGGCGGGGGCCTTGGGCGGCCAGAGTTCCTCCGGTTCCCGTACACCGAAGCGGATGGCGTCTGCATCATCTTGCCGAGAAAGAGGCCTTCTGGAGAGGGCGCGTCTGGGGCCATTGAAGTTGTCGTCATGTTGAGGGAGGATAACATGGCGATTCTCGAAGAAGACAAGGTCTGGAAGACTTTGGCGCTCTGATCGTATTGACTTTCAGGTCAGAGGCCGAACAGGTGAAAAGGCGACTTCTGTCAGCTGCGATAACCATCAAGATAATAATACACACATGTCCTGCTCTTTCGAGATTTGCATCCACGTCCAGGTTCGCTGGCCCTGGTCGACTTGGTCGTTGATTCTCTGCCCCATGGCGTCCTGACGCTTCCAGACCTCACGCATGCACGTCTTCGCCGTCAACAACCTCGAGAACCCCGTCTTTGCGAAAGCGCAATCGAGCCAACCCGACAGGTAGTTCCGTTGCTCGACTGTCATGGCCTCACAGCCCGCAATGAAGGCGGGCCAAGGCGAGCCAGGCCCGGCAAGGCCTTCGCGTTTGCAAGACGCGTCAAAGTCTTTCAAAGCTTGAATCACGCCCTTGACGCGATGCTGAAGAATCCACGGATTGGCGTTCATGATTCGCCGGTAAAAGTAAATAAACAGAGCGTCGTGGAGAGCTCGCACAAGGTGGTCGCGAGGCGAGCTTGAGGCATTGGGCGGCAGACTCGCGGCAAGGGAGCACACTTTACTTTCGAGTCGTGCTCTTCGTTTCCCCAGGGAAGTCAACGACGCGGCATCTAGTCTCTCGCTGCCGGATTCTACCGCCTCCATGGCGTTCGCCAGTCGTGTTGTTTGTGACAGCAAACTTAGCCATGTTTCGGAGACACCATACAGTAGCAAAAAGGTCGGTTCCGATTTTCGCTGAGAGTGTTTAAGATGAACGGTGTCGCTCTCACCCGAATTGGTAGCAACATCATGGGACCTCGATGGTGATTCAAGATGCAAAAAGTTGTTTAGCTTGGGGTGTTGAGTGATCGGGGGTTGAGGAGTAGGGATTCCCGCAGACAGGCTGTTTCTCGGCTGAGATGACTGACTCTGGCTTGTCATTTCGACTTTTGGCAAAACATACGTGCTCTCCCCGACAATGCGGTTCCAGGCATAGGTATGGTGTAGAAGTCGTGCTTTCTTCGAGATGCGCTGCTTGGCTAAGCCACACGTTCGCAGCAACTTCTCTGCGTCAATCAGGTATGCTCTCGCTTCTTTTTGTCTGTCAAACAAGGTCTGCGAAAAGACGTATCAGCATATCAGATAGTTCCTGATGCCATGTCGAGTCTTACCGCAAACGCGAACATCGTGGAAACGGCCATGACCTGGTCCTTGTACTTTGCAACCTTGGGCGACATTTCATTCTGCAGCGAGTACTTGAGCTTTTCTCGAGCTTCGGCAAAGGTCTGCTCCGCAAAGTCGTCCCAACTTTTGCTGGTCTCTGGTTGAGTGAGCAGGGTTTTTGCCGCCAAATGCTTGGACGAAATGGCCAGGAGAGCCAGCAGGTTTGTCAATGAAGCGTGAGAAACGTCGCGTCTCCCCATGTACGTTATCTTGGCGAGCGTCATAATTGCTGCATCCAGGTGAATATCCAACCGGGATCTACTCCCAAACGGCGCAGACCACATGTGCGGGATGCAATCGTCCTTGAGGTGTCGGAGAAGGAGCTGCGCATCTTGCCCGTCCAAATATTGGATCGAAGGGATCTGAGGCTGCGATTGAGCTGACGTCTCACCATGGTCAATAGGTATTGGGTTGGCGCTTGTTCCCTGATTTGGATCTACGTAGCTGTATTTGGTGCCGTCTAATTGTGAGGTGCTGAAGGACAATGGGAATGATAGTCGCGGTGACGTGCCAAGATCGAGAGTATCGTCGAGGCTAGGGGGCGACAAACAGTAGAATGGCGAGTCTAGGTCAAACAAATCTGGCCAGCCAAGCAAGCCTCCTACGTCGAGCAGGACATCTGGTGGCGTGGCCCTAGGTTGAATCGATCGCTGCGCATCTGGTTGCGTGAGCCTAGGTTGGACCGATTGCCGCGCATCTGGTCGCATGCGCCTGGGTTGATCCGATTGCTGGTTTGTATCGCCATCATCTATTGGACATGTCTCGTCAACAACGCCCATCGAGGTCAGATCGGTACAGTCCCCAGCGTCGAACAAGTCACCTCGCGGCGGACATTGGGGGCTTTCTCTCGGCGGCGTCTCCTCCCTCGAAATGCTCGCACCAGCGGTATCTCCTGGTGTCTCGTCAGACTCTTCTTCCACTCTCGAAAGGCTCATGTCGGGAGGCTCGGGGCGAGGGTCCGGAGAGATTGTTTGGTCAATCGAGAAAGCTCCAAAGCCGCCTATCTGGAAGGAACTACGCCCACACCACCAGTCCCTCTGAGGCTGCCTGTTAATGGTTGACAAGGCCGCATGAACCGTGTCGCTGCCCATACAGGCCAACACGGCCTTGCTCGTCAAGCTGAAGCTGCTATCTGGACATAAGGTAGTTAGGAAGTCAATTGCTCGTGCTTAGATGAACGGCCTACCGTCTATAGGTGCCCGCCTGAACTTCAGTTCCGCTGGGGTGGGAGGGGGGTTTTCCTCGCATGCATTCGGATCTATCACCCACTCCCAATTCTTAGGCGCTCCGAGGTAGCCCTCACATTCGATCCGGGAGAAGCTGCATGGTCCGCAGCCCGGGCGCCGTTTATCGCATTTGAGGTGTCTGCGGCGACAGGTGATGCATCCTCCGAAAGAGTATATCCCTCGGGCATTTTTCGGGTCTCTTCTCTTTCCCATGCTGTCGCAACTGTAACTCTTATTCCACCAAATGTCGCTGGATTGTTGTCGTGATGGAGAGTTGGGAGGGAGTTGCTTTTTTTTTTTTTTT
>JAMQMW010002302.1:14365-32394 GCA_024115155.1 Thelonectria blattea
AATCATTATCCCCCCTCTCGCCTCGTCCCTCTGTGCATAACTCCTGCGTGTCTCTTTCGCCCGCCAATTGGCCATCTCGCTCACCCCTGCCGCATGGGAATTTACAAGAAGCGGCCGTCATCCTCTCTTTCTCCCTCTCCCAGTCTCCCTCTCTCCTCTCACCCTAGTCGCCTTAGACATGCCCGTCTCAGGTTGGCCATGGATGTCCCCCCCCCTGCCAACGAATCAGCAACGCGGGGGTCCTGAAGGTGAGGAGACCGGTACCCGTCGATCATGTGTGTCGCAGGTTCGTCTGATGCCGGCACGGAAGAATTGTCACCACCACCACATCTTCGTCGTGTACTGTAGAGGTGCGCAATCGTGTTGGGCGCAACCTGTTTTCCCGAAAGACACCACCGGCAATCTACTAAGCTTTTCGATCCTCCTGCGACTTTTCGCTCATCTAGCGTCCTGTCATTTCGCCATGCTGCTTCAGTTTGCCCCCGGTGCGATACGAAATGCCGCCGGTGAGGGACGGATACATACAGTGTACGAATACCTGGACAATTGGTGGGCGGCCAGATTGTCCTCAACCCGCTTTCGCTACGTGGTGGCCCCAGCAGGAGAGAAGGCTTCCAAATGCAACCCCGAAAGTATCTAGAAATCGGCGGGTTCCTATTTGACTGTGTTGACAAGTTTGATTGCCGAACGGCCGACCAAGGCGCCTGATGGTCGAAAAAGCAAGGCCCGAAAAGCCGCCCAACAGAGAGACAAGTGCTTTGTTCGTCCGCGGCCTCGTTATCGGCCGTGTCTAAATCCATTTCTCGTTCAGCTACGGCCTTGTTGTGGTCGGCCTTTCAAGGCCTTCTGGTCTTCTGGCCTTCGAGCCTTCAGCCCTCTTCAGCCTTTGAGGTCGACAAAGCTGGCCTCGTGGGCGGCATCCCCGGGGCAGCGTCTGACCCCGAAAGCGAAGTTGCCGTGGTGCCGCACAGACAGGTTCATGACATTTTTATATTATCGTCCACACACACACACGAGAAGAAAGTTGGAGAGGAACGTCCGTTCTCGTGTTGGCTGAGAGCAAGGCTGAACCACGACGGCAGCCGCCGGGATATGGAAAGCCAAGAGTAGCAGACGAACCATGTCAGCACAATCGGGCGACAGAAAACGACGCCCCGTCGACGGAACATACATCGGAATGGATCATCGGCGGCGGATTGCGGAAGACGCTGGGCGGCGATGCGGCAGGTTACAAAGGGAATTAACGATGTCGGCTTTTGCAGAAAAGGTCGACTGATGATTTAGACATCGAAAGATCGAACGACGCTCGACAGCCGGCTGTGGGCACGCTTTGTGGGGATTTACGAATACAACTTTGACATCCCCTCTCTTTTTTTCTTTTTTTCTTCCCTCGGCAGGTGTTGTTTTTCCTTTTGGAGGTTTGATGACTATCGTTGAAGGGTCCCGTTGCATGGCGTCATGGCTTCGGGTGCGTTGCAGGTGGTTGCAGAAGTTGCATGCAGCGGGACGAGGTCTTGATCGTCCGACGTTTGCGGTTTGCCACTTCTTTTTCGCATTCCCTCGAATCCGTCGACAGTTGTCAAGCCACGTTTCCCACCAGCCACACACCCACAGCTTCCATGTTCCATCTTTTCCATCCCGCCTTCGCCACACCTTCTTCCCAACCTCCCGAAACGGCTGAGCTAATCCAGAGTTAGGCTAGTGCCATCTGGTGCTGCTAAAAATGGTCACCACCCGCACCACCAAGACCAAGTCCACTGTTCAAAGGATGATGCCAAATTTGGAGTCGCTTTCAGCTTTCTAGCTGATGGCTGATGGCTGATGGCTGATGGCAGATGGCCGATGGTGGGAAGAGGAGGAAAGCGACAATGACAAGAACAATGAGCTTGCTCGGTCTTCGTCTGAGACCAGAAATCCTCTTTCGGTTGAGACATTTTTCCTAAGCAAGCTTTGTCCAGCAGTCTGCATGAAGAATGCAATGCATGCACTGTGTCGTCACCGGATGGCCAACCTCTTTGGAACGAAGCAAAGTCACGATACAGTATAGAAATTGCAGCGTATTCATTCGGCCGGAGATTTCTTGTCCCTTTTTTTTATGGTCACGGCCACGACCAGCAAAGACACACACACACACACACATTGACACACAACGGCTGCCTTGAAAACCACCCTGGTCCCGGGAACATGATGCAATCGGGGATGCAAGAAGGGTTTCGAAGACCAGACGGTGAGTGACACTTTTTGAGTCACCATGGTATGCATGTACCAAGCGGGTGGTGCTACACGACGGAAACAGGGCTGGCGAGATGGCTTGTTTTGAGTCGTGAAGTAGGATATGTGATGATCGACATCGAGACCCCTCCCTCTTGGTGGCCAAGAAACATTTCTGCAGGGCCCCCTCCCCCTCAAACAAGAAAAACGTCGAAGTACATTATTGCCCTTGACCGAGGCTATATCGATTCCGTCGATATAGCTTTCAAGTGCGGTCTCTGTGTTTCTCTTGTTCGGCTTCTTCCTTCTTTCCCCGCTTTCTTATCCCATCCGCCAAATCTGCAACGAGTTGCGTATCACATCTGCCCTCGCTTAACGAGGGACGATTTTGCCCGGTTTTTCGCTACCACCCTTTTGATCGTTTGTACACTACAGTGTAGAACTGTTGTCTTTGGATTGGGCTTGGTCGAGATGTGTCCATGAATCACGGCTTGTCTCTTGCAAACGCGTTTCGTGCCAACAGTCCCGAATGCATAAAATCACCAACGCAACTAAACCCCCTGCTGGCCGTGTCTTTGGTCACTAACGACAGACGACTTGACGAGAAGTGCGGATTAACAAGTCATTGACAGGAAAAAAGAGGCTCTACGTGCTACACGGCCCGGTGCCCGGCCGTCAATGCACGGTATACTTTTGTCGTCGTTGTGTGTGCCAGGATTCGTCTTCTCTCTCCTACGTGTTTTACTTCGCCACCATTATGACTTGTTCGGTCTTTTTGGGACGTCAGGAATACAACCCGTGTAAGTGTTTCCCTGTTTGAGCCGTGCTTCAAGTTGGTCTGCCTGTCTTACCCTTCCCCCGCTTGGTCTCCAAGGTTGTATGTAAGGCGTCTTTAGTTCGCAACACAACACGTGCCGGGAGATGCACAGCTGATAAGCGATGAGATGGAACGCCGGCCGGAAGGGGGCTGCGCCGGGCGGGACTACGGAGAGCCGGCCGGTAACATCGATTGGGTGGCCCCCGGAAGACGGCGCGTCCGTGGGAATTGTGGGAGCAGGGGGCTGAAAGATATGTCATCGGGCAGAGATGGTTTTAGAGTCGGGATTTTGGAGTCTGACTTTTTTTTTGAGGCTGTGACACTGCGCGTGGGATGGGTGGTAACCCGAAGGAGAGGTGGTGTTGACTAAGTTTGACGGGATGGTTGAATGCTCAGCCTTCAAGCCACTGGATCCAAGGGCTGACAGCTCACCGCTAGGGGACTATAATGGTGATGGTTGATGATGGGTGAGAACGGGATGATGGGGAATGGGAATGGGAATGGAATGGTATGGTATGGTAACATGGTTGAAATCCATCCTCTCCCATGACGAGCTTCTTTATTATTAGCATCGTCCGGTCGCCCCCTCCCCGCGTATTTGTGCTTCTATTCTGAGGCGTTGGTGAGTTGGTGTGTCTCCACAGTTGAGCGATGGGAACAAATTTATGAGGAATCGAAGAACTCGAAAAGTGGCTGTGAAAAGGGCCGGACGGGGACGAGAATGGAATCGGGTCGTGAGGTTCGAGGGCATAAGCTGAGATGAGACAGAGAAGGGGAGAACACTGTGTACTTGGGGGTGGGAAGGTGTTCGGGTTTTGCTAGATGGGGAGGGACCGAGTATTATTTTGGCGGTGATGGGGTTGGTAGGTACTATTTACGACTTGATCGTGTCTTTACTCGCACCATGAACTGGTCATGATTGACATGGTTGGGATGAATAGTTAGATGTGTGAATAGTAAACCCAGTACAGGGTAAACAATTCAGGCCTCACATAATTGAATTTAGATGTTGGTGGTTTTGATGATGAACTCAAGGGTAGGCAGACACTCCGTGAGTGAGCCTCAGTGGGGTTCCTCAGCAGGCGTGCCTCATCGGTTGGTCCCGGTGAAGTCATTCCTTCCCTCTCTAAACACCGCCTCTCTCAACACCACGTCTCCCATCGCCACACACGCAAATGGCCATCCCCATCCCCTTCACCAACCACCGCACATAATGGGCCTCCTCACCTACATCGGCCTCCGTCGCCGCTCCCAATGGGAACCCCAAACCCTCCTCGACCACCTCCTCGCCTCCCCCCTCTCCCTCCTCCTCACCCAAATCTACCACCTGATCCTCCTCCTCCGCGGCCGTCCCTTCTCCCCGCCCCGCGACAAGCCCCCCGTGCGCGTCGTGTGCGTCTCCGACACGCACGACCAGACCGTGTCCGTCCCGCCCGGCGACGTGCTGATTCACGCGGGGGACTTGACGAATTCCGGGACGGTGAGGGATATCGACGCGCAGTTGGATTGGTTGAGGGCGCAGCCGCATGGTGTGAAGGTGGTGGTTGCGGGGAATCATGATGGGTGGTTTGATGAGAGGAGCAGGGCCGAGGAGGATGTGAGGACGGGGGCGAGGCCGGATTTGGAGGGGATTGTGTATCTGGAGGGGGAGATGGCCGTGGTGGAGGTTAAGGGGAGGGTGGTGCGTATCTTTGGGGCGCCGGATATTCCGAATATTGGGCCAAAGGAGTTTGCGTGAGTTGCACTGCAATGTGTTCCGGTCGTAACTAACAACCTGCAGGTTCCAGTATACAGACGCTACTCAGCCATGGTTGAGCAAGATCCCCCTCGAGACGGACATTCTCGTCACCCACTGTCCCCCGGCAAGTCCCATTCACACTCACTCCATTAACTTCCCGCTTACACCCCCAGCTTCATCATCGTGACCTCGGCCTCGGCTGCCGCCACCTCCTCCGCGAGGTCTGGCGCGTCCGCCCCCGCCTGCACGTCTTCGGCCACGTGCACTTTGGCTACGGCCGGGAATCCGTCTTCTGGGACGAATGCCAGGAAGCCTACGAGCGCTTCATGTCGCGCCCTCCGCGGGGGCCGGTCTGGGATTTCGTGCCCAACGAGGCGTGGTTGGATGTCGCGGCCGTGGTGGTTTACGGGGCGAGGAGCGTGGTGTGGAAGTGGTTGATGGAGGGGCCGGGGGGGAATAGGGGGGGGATGTTGGTGAATGCGGGACAGATGGTTGGGGATTCGGGGAGGGTGAGGAGTAGGGCTGTTGTTGTTGATATATAGGGGTGTGAGTTGATGTTTTGTGTATTCGTCCATCTGCGGTCGTATCTATGTCGTTGTCATTCCTTCATATCTATCCGTATCCGTGTATCCGTATACCCGTGTCATATACCCCCGTCATTGATTGCCGTGTACAATACTCAGAAAAGAAACATCCACCCGATTCCTCCGCAAACATGCCAAAAACCCAGAAAACCATAGACCAAGAAGACAAGTACAGACATGACAAGAAGAAGAAGAGTCCCCAAACGCCCACACCCCCTATACAAGCACCAAAAACACCAACGCAAGCACCCCTGTTGCGACAAGACCAACAATACTCACTCTCCTCCTTAACCCCCCAGACACAGCAGTCACCACCGCCGGAGTCCCCTCGGAAGTCGACGTCCCCGGCCGGGTCCTGTTGGCGAAACCCTGCGGCGTGACGGCGACTATCGTCTGGACTGCCGTTTGGGCAGACTCGGGCAGTTGGGCTCGAGTTTGCTGGTTCGTTTCCGGCTCAGCGGCGGTTGGTTGGACGGGGATGGTTACTGTTGATGCTGAGGGAGTTGCGACGGGTTCGGTTGTGACGGCGCCGTTGGCTGTCATTTCGACGAATTGCTGGTGCGTCGTGTCGATTGCTTTGACTTTGGGGGTTGATAGGGCTGGTTTGGATGGTTCAGCCGCCTGGACGTCTTGGATAGGAGTTTCGTCGGGTTTGGCCGTGACTGTAGTTTCTAGAGTCGTTTCAACTGCCTCGACTGTCGTCTCCGAGACATCAACCGCCGTCTTGACCTCTTCAACCGTCGTCTCCACGACACTCTCAACCGCCGTGCCAACCTCCTTCTCCGCAGTTTGACTATCAGCCGTAACAACAACACCAAGAACCCGCGTCGCCGTCGTCGTGACAGGCACCGTCACCGTAACTCTGTCCTCGCCGTCTTTCCCACAGCCGTCACACTCAACCGCCTTCGTCTCCATGGCCAGGGGGGGTTGTTCCGTGCATCCGCAGTCTTCGACCACGGTGACGAACTGCGTGGCCATGAGGGATGCGGGATTGGTCGGGCAGACGATGGTGTATGTGACGGTTGTGGTCAGGGGGTTGATGATGAAGACGTTGGTTTCGATGGTTGCTGTTTGCGTGACTGTCGATGGTGGGATGGACGAAGTGGTAGATGTCGTTGAGATGGAACTGCTCACTTCAGGCTCCTCAGACAAGTCGGCATACACAGTCAAAAGGTAATACCCCGACACATCCCTCCGAAACGTGCGTCTCGTCTCATTGCTCGCCACCAACCCGCCGCAAAACTCCTCGTCATCCCCGGGACACGCGATATCGCACTCCTTGTCGTCAGCCAGAGCTCGCGTGTCGGCGTCGATGCTCTCGGCGCAGTAGCACCGACGGGCAAAGGCGCCTACGTAGGGGAGACCGTCGCAGGCGTCGATGCAGGATTCGATGGTGTTGGAGGGGGAGTCGAGGGCGAGGGAGAAGGTGCGGAAGAGGGAGGAGGAGCGGAAGCAGCCGAGGAAAGTGTAGTTGCCTATGGAGGGTTTGTTGGAGGGGGAGGTTGATGATGAGGGGGTGGGTGAGGAGGAGGAGGAGGAGGAGGAAGTAGAAGGAGGAGAAGAGGGCGTGGAGGAAGAGGGCAAGGTCATGACAACGGTTGACCAGCTGATCATTGTCGTTGTCATCTTTGTCGTCGTCGTCGAGGTGGGAGTTGCAGTGGTAGTCTGCTCCGTCGTAGACTGATGAGTAGGCGTAGCCACGGGCGTACTCGCATTAGTCGGGACAGCCGCAGTCGAGAACCCAGCCTCAGTCGAAGTAGACGACTGAGCGTCATCCACAAGCGAGTACACGTCAATATACTTGACGGCCCAGTACCTTTTCCCAAGTCAGCCTTTTTCCACTCCTACCAGTAAAGTCACTTACACATCCTCAAAGTCTCCGGGGTTGTTCGCCACGTACTCCTCGCACGTCGACGCCAAGGCCGTGCAAGAGTCGTAGTTGTTCCACGTCCCGGAGCCGTAGTCGCCGCAGAAGTTCTATACCAGTCAGCCCCTGGGCCCCCCCTGAGAAGTCAACCCTCTTCAGAGTCCAACCCTCTTCGTCGACCAGCACTCATCATCACTCACAATATTGATCACAATATTCATATCCCTGTAAAACTCATCAACATCACACCCCCTCCCCCCAAACACCCCCTGCGGCAACCCCCACCCCTCCGGCTCCAGCTTCCCCTCCTCGATATCCCCCGGGACATCCCCGCGTGGGAAATGCCACACCCGGAGGTACTCGTCGTCCCACAGCACGGCGTACACGCCTCCCCCCACGGCGTTGAACCCGTCGCCGTACGAGGAAGTGTCCGAAGCCGGAGCCTCGTACCCGCAGCCGATGTTTTGCGTGCCGACGCCGCAGTCGGTGTCGCGCAGCGTGCCCGTGAAGAGGCCCGAGTTGGAAACATCTAGAGTGCACCCGTCAGCCGTGTGTCCCGCCATGATGTTGGAGGTTACTAGGTTGGCTCCCTCGGTGATGTCCAGTTCGCCGTTGTTGGGCCAGTCGGCACCGTAGGCCCAGACTACACACTGTCAGTAAACATGTCTGCAGTAGTACATGTGAGGACTCACAAGCAGGCCATACGCCGCACTTGGAAGGCGGCATGTGTTCAAAGTCGGCGATCCACAACCCGTGGTTGAACGCCTCCTTGCTCTCCAGCCTCAGACTCGGTCGGCCCTCGTCGAGCTTGTACGTGTTTGTGTGGTCGACTCTCAGCCGGACCACCTGCGTGTCCGGGTCGACCGAGTAGAGGCCCATCTCAAGGGCATCTTGTTGTGTTTGATAACTGTCACTATGTCAGCACACACAAGGCCTGCCTCGTCTCTAGAGGAAGAAGTCCCTACGAAACAAACCCGTTGGAAGGGTCCTCGTAGCTGACCCAGTTGAACCCGGACAGCAGCGATTCCCCCGCGTACGAGTTGCACAGCGAGTATGACATTGTTCCGCACAAAGAGTTTGTAGAGTGGGAACGAATGGTGTGAGGATCAGGGACGAAGTCGTGGGAACACAGCCGGGTTTTTATCTATTTCGCCTTTCCGCTCGGCTTACTACACACCATCTACTACTCCTACACACCTGCTATTCATACACACCATGCTACTCCTACACGCCCAACCAAGCGGAATCCTCCAAGCCAGGCCAGGCAACCCAATCGACCGACCCTACATACTCTGACGAGGTTGACGAGGCACTCAACCGCCCGTCGAGACACCACGCGGCCGCTCACTCAACGTTCCAGGCGACGGCTTGGCCAAGGAAGGGAGAATGCAATCAAGGACTATGGCGTTTGTTGCATTTTATGCCGCTGGAGACTGCCGCGTAACACGCCAGATTCTCTTTAACCTCCATTCCGCACCAGACGGGAAAAACCTCTCTAGGTCGACAATCCGTGACCCCAGCTGACGGCGAACCGCGTCGTCTCCATGGTGAATGTCTCAGACTCCCCCTCTCTCACAGGCTGGACACGAAATGCCTCCATCTGAGACACCCACACGCGAGTCCATTCCTCCAGCCACCGACCGAATACCGCGCCGTGGTGCAGTTGCCTCCCGTCACATGCCTCTCAGCAGGCGAGACACAAACGAGACATCTATACATCTATACTCTATACCATGATTCGTCGAAGTCCCTCCGTCCCGCCCAGAACGCGTTTCCCCGTCACGGCGCATCGCCCTTGGCCGCTCTCCCACTTTCCCGCCCGGTCTTCCATGAAGGACTCCTGCTTGGGGTGCATGCCTTCGATCCATTTGTGAATGCAGGAATAGCAGTACACCACGCCCGTCTGGCAGGCCGTGGGCGTGACAATGTCGTCGACGCAAATGGGACACAGCGACGAATCGTCGGGGAATGCGACCGTGAATATTGGCAGCAGCGAAGGCGTCGCGATGGGCGCGTCCTCTGCCAAAGGCTCCTCCTCGCCCTCGCCGGTCGACTCGGCCTTGTCCTTCTTCTTCTTGGCGTCTTTCTTTCGGTCCGGTACGGATATCACCGGCGGCGGGAGATCGATGCTCTCGGTTGCCCTCCTCGACAGCTGCTTGGCAAAGTCGGACTGGTACCACCACTCGAGGAACTTGAGGGCGAAGATGCTGGTGGGGAGCAGGATGGACAAGCTGGAGAGCAGGCGAGGGCCGAGTTCGCGGGGGTTCAGCAGCGATGCTCTCGGCGCGTGGCCCCTTTCCGGCGCCTGAGACAGGGCATCGATTGCGCGGTAGTCCTCCCCGTTCATCCTGCGTATCCGAGTGCCAATCAGCCACATGAGCGGGCTGTGGTACTTTGAGCCGTCGAAGAGGTAGGCCAGGTTGAAGGCGAGCATGGCAAAGTAGTAGGCGGCGTTGACGCTCGGGTATATGTTCCTTAGGAACCATCGGTAGTAGTGCAGGAATCGCTGTCGCAGCGTCGGATTATCGGGCATGCGATTATATGCGGCGCCCAGGAGAGCGCGAGGGGCGTTGACTTCGTGGCCCTCGTCGAGCTTGCGCTTGAGGTACGGGATGGCGACGAGCACGAGCAGGTTCTTCCAGACGTCCTTGGAGGTCAACTTGAGGGTATCGCGCACCAGACCGGGCGACGTCATGGAGGCTCGGGGGATCTCGGCGTGGAGGCCCTTTTCGCGCTTGAGCCCGTAGAAGTTCTCGGTGAAGGAGCCGGCGCGGGTGCGCAGGTAGTGGCGCTCGACGAGGAGCATGGCGGCGGCGTAGATTTCGTCAAAGGAGTTGAGGATTCGAAGGAGGTATCGCGGATGGCGGTGGGTGGCCACGGTGAGGAGGTATCGTAGCGTTGGTGGGAGGAGCGCGTTGAGCTGTTGTTCGGAGAGAACTTCGAAGAGGGACGGCTTTTGCTCGTCAAAGGTGCCCCGAAGGGCGGTGACGAATTCCATGGAGGGGGATGTTGAAGATCGCAGTGGGGAGAGAAGGGAACGGAGATGGAAGTCGAGGTTGAAAGAAGACGCGATGGAATAGGAGATGTGGTGATGAAGTTGAATCGTGGTGGAGGTTGAAGCTCCAGACCCCAGATTTCAGATGCCGAGCTAGTGGAAGGCTCTATAATTTAACCTGGGCAAATGGGCATGGACATTTATCGGTGCCGACCCGGTGCCTCGGCATCTCGATTCGACCTGTGCTTGTGTGAGCAATCCATCACTCTACTCCATCTATTTACTTTATCTAGTTTATCTCATCTTGTTTCCATCAATCGCATCATGGCCGACTCGTGGGAAGCCAATCGCGATGCGGCGTCGGCAAAAGACCAAAGGGCCCTGTTCGAAGGGACTCCGGACGAAAAAGTCCAGACGTGGCTCAAGGTGACGGCAGATGCCTCGGGACGGCCCAAATCAGGAGTAAGTGCGCCTCACCTCGATAGTTCGAATAGCTGCTCACAAACCCATCGCAGGCGTGGATGACTTCCCTAATCCCCTTTGTCAAACTCGTGTCCACCAATCCCACAGGCCCTCACCCATCATGCACCTTTTCCTTCACCGTACAACCCTCCCACTGCAACCGCATGGACAACCTGCACGGAGGCTGCGCGGCCACGCTCTACGACTACTGCACGACTCTGCCCTTGGCCCTCGTCAACCGAAAAGGCTTCTGGGAGCACATGGGCGTCAGTCGAACCCTCAGCGTCACCTACATGCGGCCGGTCCCGCCGGGAGTCGAAGTGCTGATCGAGTGCGAGATTGTCCAGGTCGGGAAGAAGCTGGTGACGTTGCGGGGGACCATGAAGAGGAAGAGCGACGGGGCGTTGTTGTCGATATGCGAGCACGGAAAGGTCAATGTGGATGCGGATGTGAAGCTGTAGAAAATAGATGGTCTAGGGTAACCTCCTTCTTAACTCCGATGGGCGTCTCAGCATGTAATTAAGCGTGAGGCCTGTCTGTTCACCATCCCACTCGCACATCTCGTCCTGCAGCGTCGCGTCGGGATGGTCTCGTGCGTGCGTGCAGGTGGTGGTATTTTCCCTTTTCCGTCTCCCATCGCAATAATAACAATGCACACCGACTTGCATCCGCCATCACACAATCCAAATCTCTCTCTCTCTTGACTCAAACCACCATTCGCATCCAAATCACCCCGCCATGCCTCCTCCTCACATCACCACGCTGCCTCCAGAGGTCCTGCAGCACATCTTTGGCAGCCTCGACCCCGCCGACATTGTCAATTGCCTGCCCCGCGTCTGCTCGACCTTTCGGTATTCCATCAAGGGAAACATGAAGCTCCATCGGGACGTTTACTTGGGCTGGCTTGTACGTTTGCCTCATGCGCACATCTCACTCACTTTCCCTTGACTAATCGCAACCTATCGTTTTGCACATCCGCAGGACCCTCCGACGAATCCAGACCTCGACTGGGAGACTGACCTCGGAGACGTGGTCCGCCTGCAGGCCATCTGCCTCGATCCGAGGCCTGCCGGAAAGGTGAGACGAGGCAGCGAACCACCACCTCCGCAAACCACGTTGCTTACTATTTCATAGAAACGGCAGCTCGCCTTTGTCCACAGCATAGTCAACCGCCTTCTCAAAAACGCTTCCCCCTGCCGCGTGGGCCACACGCTCCAAACCCACTCATGCTCGCTCAACGCCTCTCTCCTGCGCCGGCTCTTCGAGCCCGCCTCGACCCAAGAGGCCTTCCTCCAGCGGTCCACCCTCTTCGAGCGCGTCCGCGAAGACCTCTGGAACGACCGCCCCGAGGGCCCTTCCTGGACCGCCATTCGCCAGACCAGCGCCCAGCTGCACTGCCTGTACGGCCGGCCCTTTCTCGACGTCGACTTCAACCGCGGGCCCGGGAAGACCATTGGTACTTATCCCTACGCCGCCTCGGCCGTCTACGACTTGCGCCAGCACACCGATCTCACCCGCTGGGGTCCCTTCCTTGACGATGGCACCGATCGCGTCGACTGGGAAAAGGTCGAGGCCATCATCGTCGTCTTGGTGCGCAATCTCTCCAACCAGAGCGCCACCAGCTCCGTCTTCCTCCGGCCGTGGGTCGTCCCCTTCTCGGGCTCCTGGCCGCGGAGCTATCACCAACCGCCGCCCTTGGAACCCCCCTCGGAACTCGAGGCTGCCGATCCGTACGGTATCAGCGGGACATGGTATCGCGTGAGTCTTTTCTTCTATCCATTCACATCCCCGCCCCCATTGGCTAACATGAACCAGATCGTCTCCTTCATCGACTACAACACCCTCTTCCACTTCAACTTCCCCGACAACGACGAGCTCGACCCGCGCGACCCGCGTCCGCCCCTCAACACGGACGAGGTCATGCGCGTCATCGTCATGAAGATTCGCGTCACAAAGGTCGAGAAGCCTGGCCCCGACGATGGTCAAGGCTTGCCCATGGTGCACTTTAGGGGCACGTCGCAGTCGCTCGACAACAGAATGGACGCCGAGGGGAATTCCGACGTTCGGGGTGTGTTTCTTTTGTTTCTTGTTGCATAAGGACTCGACAGGCTGACACCAAAACAGGACACGTCCGGTTGACCAAGGAGGGAGAAGTGCGCTGGACCACCTTTTCCATCTTCCACGGCCAAGAACGCTGGCGAAGCGAAGGCATCCAAGTCGGCGGCGTGCAATCCGCCCGCGGCGTCGTCGGCTACTGGTTCGACAGGTGAGACCTTTACAACCCCCCCATCATACGTATTACACGTGTGACGCTGACCCTTCTCTAGAGAATACGACGTCCAAGGCCCAGCCGGCCCAACCGCCTTCTGGAAAGCCCAGGACGAACGCCTCCGCGACGCCGAGTTCCGCGACCGCGCCCCGGGGAACTACCACGTCGCCTACCGCCCCTACCTGGACCTCGACGACCTCCTCATGGAGGAGGAGCAGACGCACTACTTTGCCCACTTCGACTCCGAGACCGAGTCGGACGACTCGGACGAGGAGATCCGCGACCTCCTCCCCGGACGCGGCAACATGCCCGTGCCGACGTTTGGGGTGTTTGACTTGGCTCAGGTGCCGCAGACGGAGCAGGCTTGAAATGAAATGAAAATGCCTTTATCCCTTGGAAATCATCATGACATTAACGACATATTAACGAATTCTCTGCTCTGTTTTTCTGCAACATCACACACACCTCACGATTGGATAATCAAGTCACGTACAAGGCACACCGTTTTTTGAGAGTGAAGAAGGCCAAGCCGGCCACAAGTTTCCCATTTGTTCATGCTCCCGTCTACCACGGGGGGCAAAGTTGGATATATCTCAAAACGAAATAGTAAAAAAAAAAAGAAATGAAAACATGCTGTCGTCAAGGACACTGGGGTATTCTAAAGTACAAAAGGGCATTTCAAATCACTGGAAGCCTCCCATCCATCCCCTATATAAAAATCCACACGCGCGCGTGTGTGTCTGTAATCGTTTCCGTAAAAGAGAAAAAAAAAAAGTCATGTTGTTGTTCTTTTTCACACATGCTTTGCCAGCAGCGCCCCCCTAAAAACCCCCCTTCGGCCGCTTATTTCGTGTATCATCAATTTCCTCCTCTTGTGCCGCTGGACTTTTCTTTTGCTCTAGTGAATCGTGCCGCCGGCGTTGAGAATGATGCAGTTGCTCAGGAGCGTTGAAGCCTCGTGCAAGAGCTCCCACCGCGTCGACTCGAAAGTGTCCTTGAGCACCATCAGGAGCGCAGTGTTCTGGTTGATGCCCACCTTGCCCTGGAGGTTCCCGGGGTTCTCGACCGTGTTGAACCGGGCAAAGTACTCCCGCATGTACTGGAGCTTCTCCTCGCGCGTCGTGGGCTGCGGAGCGCTAGGACACGGCCCCTCCAAGGCGAAGCCGTAGCTCCAGACGACGAGGGCCGCAAAGTACAAGACCCAGGGCCGGTTGAGCAGGACGTCGTCGCGAGCGTCGTACGGCTCGTCCAGGTGGTAGCCTCCCGCGTGCGCCGGCTCGACTTGATCGGGTGCCAGCACCGAGCACAGGAACTTCATGGCGTAAAACGTCGCGTCCCTGGCCCGAGCCGAGTGCGCCCAGTGGTCCTTGATGCGTCGCCGGGCGCTGCTGAACTCCTGCGGGCCGATGGCTCGGCCGAGGAGCCGCTTTGCCCGGGCAAACATCTGACAGTCCACAATGTCGGCGTGCATCGCCATGTGCGCTAGGTGGTGGAGGACGGTACGACTCTCAAAAACTAGGTTGAACTCGTTCGTCTTTGTGACATCGTCTCGGTACGGGTCGGTTGACGGCTCCGAACGCTCCAGCGCCTTGTCGAAATCCACCTTCCACGTGTCGTACGCCCGTGTCAGAGTCGCACGCCACCTATCCCGTCCTCCTAGGGCTTGGATGATGCCTCCGCCCAACACGTTCACTTGGAGGTCTCGCTGGTTCATGTGCCAGGACACGCTCAACAGCCCCGCCATGAGGACGGTCCTTCCGAACGAGTTGGTGTGCACTTCCTGGTTGCTCAGGGTTCTCTTGAGACCCTCCAAGAAAGACATTGGCTTGATGCCGTTCGACATGAAGTTGGACTCGATCCTCCACACTTCGGCGCTGCTTCCTGCCAGCCACATGGAGTCGTCGCAAGGCAACGGAAGTCGCATCTCATGCGCCACCATGACGGCTGAATGGCCAAACATGGTTGCGTGGATAGAATCGATTACAAAGGCGGCGAATGCGGCACGTCGCGTGGCCTCGCTGGTGACCCAGTGCTCCCACCACTTCTCTGCCGTCGGAGCAACGCTGGATGTTGATGACTGACGAGATCCGTTGGAGCTGTCGCGGGGGTTTGGCGGCGAATCCAGAGCAGACTTTCCAATCAAGGATCGACCGCAACGCATCAGAGTGATTGTTGTCGCGTGATGAATGTGCGCTCTCTCGTGCAATTCTCTCGACGAGTACATCTTCTCGTACAGCTCGAGAAGAATCAGCGCCTGGAAAACCCAAAGCTTGGCCGGAGGTCGGAAGTTGAGATCCATAAAGATGTCCCAACGTAGATGCCACGCCAGGAAGTTGGACAGGTTGGCTCCAGCCTTCGTCACCTTGTGGCCGTGGGTGCGGTCGAGACAAGCGGCTCCAATCGCCATCATGGACAGCAGGAGCAGGTTTGGTGTCTTGTCGGGAGAAAACGTCGGCTTGTGGAGGATGGGCATCTGATCGCTAAAGTGATACCAGTATGAGCCGATGTAGGCCTGCATCATTCTCTTGCTCAGCATGTGGTCGCCGTGTGCGCGATCTCCGTCGAGAATGCCACCCCATTGGCGATCGATGGGCGCGTGTTTGTTGTCGTGGAATCGCTCCTTGACGAATTCGAAGAGTTCCTGGCTCTTCTCTTCGGAAATCGTCGCCTCGGGGACTTGCTGGTCGAGGAGATTATTGACTGCCATGACCGTCTGAGGAGCCGCGGGGAAGTATCCCAAACCTGCCTCAGCCCCCAGCAAGGACGCGTTGAACTGGGCATTTTGCAGGTCGCTATATCTACGCAAGAATTAGGGCCAGTCGCACGGGGGATGGGGAGTAACTCACGTTGCGTACTGCGGCGGAATCACAGGCGTCATGTTGGCCTGGGGCGAGTTGAAGAGATACGCCATGAAGTCTTCTGGCATTCCGACGTACGGGGACTTATTCAAGTCACCGTCGCCGCCAAAGACGGGAACAGTCCCTGGCATGGCCATTTGGTCTAGCATCATCAACTCGCCAGCCTGGGAAGTCTCTGGTGGAGCGTATTCTGTGGTTGCGGTGCTGTACTGAGGCGTTTCGCTGATATTCGAAGTCTGAGCGCTCGAGAATTGCGACGGAGGCAAGTTGATCGGCATCACATTCTGCTGCGGGACGAAGCTCGTCTGAGGCAAGGGGTTCTGCGGTCTGGCAAAGGTTTGCTGGTTGGCGATTGGCGACATGACCCCAAAGGGCGCAGCATTCGGCACGGGAGCTTGCTGCGTTACTACGGGCGAGTGCGGTTGCGACATCTGAGCTGATCGTTCGTCGAAGCCCTGGTTCTGCGCCATGTCCATCCCGTTGGAGAGATTGCCATTGGGAAACAGAGGCGAGTAAGGGACGTTGACGTTCTGATCCCGAGGCGGCGGCTGATATGGCATGGGGGACGGCTGAGGCTTGGAAAACTCCTGGTTGTTGAAGTCCTGTGTATTGCTGCTGGGACCGAGAACGGGGGTCAAGTGGCCGGCCATGGAATCTCTCTGGTTGAGCTGAGAGCCCTTGGCAGCGTGTCGGTCCATGTGACGCTTCAACAAGTCCCCGCGGACGAATGTGCGTGGGCAGTTGGGAAAGCTGCAACGATACGTCTGTTTCGAGTTATGATTCAGCTGATGGCGATAGCTAGGTGCAGTCAGTCAGTATAAGTCGCTCGCGCAACGCGGGTTTCTAGCGCAAACGTACAGATGTTCGGCCCTCGAGTAGCTTTTTCCACAACCTTCAGCGTTACATTCGAATCGCTTGTCGAGGCCCTTGCGACTCCGTCGTCGTTTTCTCGCAGGACCGTTGCCGTCCGAATTCGACGAGGCGCCGTTGGGGCCGTCGTCCTTCCCATCGTGATCACCACCATCTTCCGGCGAACGGCTTCGTTGTTGGCGTCCCCGATCTTGGGTTTGCATTGTATCTATGGGCGAGGGATTCTGGTTCGTGCCCACAGCGCCGGAGCTGACCGGAGAGATGGGGAGAGTAGGTTTCAGGTCGCTTGGTTGGGTGGCTAGTACCGAGGCCATGACCTGATGTGTTTGGGTGGAGAATTGGGGAACTAATGAGCGCGAGGTAGGCCTCGTAGGAGATTAAAATAGTCGGGAGGCGGGCGTGAGGAGGAAGCCAGGCGAAAAAGGTGGCGTTGGGATATTCGCAGTCGAGCAAGATGGACAATTGAGAGGCGATTCACAATCTCACAACTCGTGAACAATAAAAGAGCTCGAATATGGCGGGGTCGAGGCCGAGGGGCCGTAAATGTGGGACGTGGTAGTAGACGAGAACAGTCCGTTACAGATTCAATGACAGTCACCCTCTACGCATGGCTGAAGGGGACTTTGTGTCGTATCGAGCGAAGGAGAAGGTACGGCGCGATCGGTTCGTACGGAGGCCGACGAGCAGGCGACTAGGAAAAAGCCAAGGGACCAGGCAGATCGGGAGCTGGTGACTTGTGGTCAGCGGAGGACGAGAAGATGGTCGCGTGTTTTTGCGGGTAAAATGCTATGCAAGGTGGACCAAGGAACGTCAAGCGTCTTTTGGGGGAAACCGGCATGTGGGACCTGGACTGGGGAGCGCGAAACGGCGCGGAGGCAGGCGGTTAGTAATGGGCAGGTCGGTAGAATCCGAGTTGGAGATGCTGAAAGAGAGCATCGATAACAGTGCACTTTTGCATTTTGGAGAGAGCGCGCTCTGGACATGGCAGTGCCAAAAGGATCAATGGTGAAGAGACTGGTGCGGAGACGCCAAGGGTCGGATGGGAAGGTGGAGGAGGATCCTGGAGTAACCCCGAGAAAAGCGCGCGCAACAAAGCAACAGGAGAACGAGGAACGAGGAGGCACAGGCAGCGTCCAGCGTCAGGCGTCGAGTTGGTAAGCGTCTCTCGGGGCGTCGGGAATAGTGCAGAATCGAGATGAGAGCCGTGGTGCATCAACTGAAGGTATCCGTGCCCGCTTCCCGCCCTTCAGCCGCACGCTGAGGAACAGCGACGTGGAAGTTGTTGATGCATGCGTGCGTGCCTTGGCTTTCGTCCATTTCCCTCGACTCGTTGAATTGATTTTTTTTTTTTTTTTTTT